>JANAVB010000286.1:30000-55365 GCA_029216955.1 Iris pallida
CATTCTTAGTCGTCAACCCTTTTGGTTTGTGGTTGTATTTATTCTTTGAAAAGGTTGGATTTTGAATTTTTATTTGTCTTACTTTCTATTGCTAGTTTATTTAGGCGGTTTGTTCATCGAGTACTTTGAAACCCGATTTACGAGGTTCTGGTCCTAAGTTTGGTTTAGTGTTGTCCGAAAGTTCAACTCTTGATATTTCTAGCATTATTGCATTGCTTTCTTGCGCCTAAATGTGATCAACCCATTTGATATACTAGCTTTACTGTGGCAGATGTTCATAAAATAGGTTTTTAGGAGTTCGAATATTATGTTTAATTATATATATGATATATGATATATGATAGATGTTAAGTACTGTTTTATATTCTAGCTTCACTTGAAAATTGGATTTTATATTTTGGTTTAAGATATGATAATTGATACTCAATATTATGCAACTGCTTGAAAATGATAATCCCTACTAGCCCTTCTAATAACCAGTTGTTCTGTTATATTCCTCTTCACAACTGGTATTTGTTTTCGTGTATAATATGAATGCATTGGATATTGCTTGCTGCATATAGCAGACGCCAGTTTTATTTATTACGTAGATTTTCTTCTGTCAATTTGTGTTTACCAGGAATTTTATAAGCTATATGCCATGTTCTAGTTATGTATACCCTAGCATTTCAAGATGCCAAACAAGGACTACACCTAGCACTTGGAGAAAACACATTAAGACACACGAAGGTGGTTGGCCTCAAAGGTGTAAGCTCCGAGCATGTGACATTCTTGAGGCATACACCTCATGTTCATGAAGCACCTTGGTGAGACAGGTTCCACTTAAGTTTTTAGGAGATTCTCGAAAAATATGTATTTTGACGAATAAAGAGTGAGAAAGTTTTTTGAAATCTTTTGGACCTTGTAAGATATCTAGTCTTTATATATGGTGGCAGTTGTGGAGACTAGCTAAGATAAAATATTTGGAATTATGTTAGATAAGCAACTATCTCTATTCATGCATTTTTAGATCTTAAAGCTGTGTTATATGTAGATTGTCATGTTACCTATATGCTTGAACTGTAACTATTTTACCTTCTTTTAATTCTAATATTTTCACTATAGATTTATGATTGTGGGTGTTGGTAAGCTCTAAGCAAACAATGATTGTGTGCTAGGGTTGTTAATTTGAATGTACTGAAAGCACAGGGTTTGACATTTTTACTTTTGTTTTCTCTTGCAAGATTTTCTCCCTGAGCTTGCTAGGAGTATTTTGAATAATGTTCCATCGTTAGGGTTTAAATACTATGTCATAATTATTAATGCGGTTATTAATGGTCTATCATTTGGCTCATCTTGGCTTTACTTACAACATGACTTTCTGAGTCTAATTTTTGAGTTTTCCTCTACATTCTCTTGAACAGTCTATGGAATCAACTTTCAGTACAATGTCTATGGTGGCTGCTCCTGGCAGCTTTGCTACAGACAAGAAGCTTTCAGCTTCTTCTCAGAAGCTCTCACAGTTCTCTCCCCTTGCATCTATATCTTCTAGATCTCTTGTTGGTGCAAAGCAGAGTTTGCATCTGCAGAGAACATGTAATTTGAACACTAGGCAATGGCCAATGAGTTGTATTTTAATAAGGATGGGTCTGCCATGAAGAAGTTGCAAGTGAGTTATGTTCAAAGAGTGTTTCAAATTCCCTAATTTTGTGATCTGGCTAGAAAATTCAAAATATCGTTGATGTTAATTACCATTTTCTTTTTTCAGACAGGAGTAGATAAGCTTACAGGCCTTATTGGTGTTACTCTTGGTCCCAAGGGCAGGAGAAATACTTAAAATTTATGGCTTATGCCAGTTATAGGTCTCTTCTGACTCCATAAAGAGCTTATATAATATGCATTATATTATCTTGGTTCCTAATATTATCAGATTGTTTTGTGATTTTTTTGTAATTCCTGAGGGTCCGTTAGCCTGCTATTTGTTTGATTACTGGTTAGTGGCTACTACTGATCATCACCAATATATCTATGGCATTTTTGGAAACTACCATGCTTCATTCCATGGGTTAATGCATGTCTTCTCGTGCTACTCTCTTTGGCAGCACTCATGGATTCAGTTTCTCTCTGATACTATATAATTTGATACAATAAATAGCAAGTTGAGATTCATTCCTACAAGTGGAAATTAGTTAGAGGTTTCTAAATTTCTTACTTGAGATATTTTGAACCCTCGTAGTGATGAAATAGATGAAAGTTTGTTGCCCCTCATGGAAATTAATCCTTTTCGACTCTGAATTATTAGGTTAAGCTGGAGGATCCAGTTGAGAACATTGGCACGAAGCTGGTGAGGCAAGCTGCTGCAAAGACCAATGACTTGGCTGGGATGGTACAACTACTTCTGTCGTTCTTACACAAGGTTTGATTGCTGAAGGTGTAAAGGTAAAGTTTAGTACTTATTCATCATATGGCCGCAACAATGTGTTTTCTGGCTTAAATTGTATAATTGTCCATGGTTTTAATATATGTAATATGAGCAGGTGGTTGCAGCTGGAGCTAACCCCATTCAGATCACTAGAGGTACTGAGAAGACAGTCAAAGCTCTAGTCGCGGAGCTTAAGCTAATGTCGAATGAGGTAACTTTTTTGCTTGATTTACAGTTCTGCAGTACAATTATATGTTAGCTAGGATGTAAGTTGCCCATGTATTTTTTTTATAAAGGATGTGTGTGTGTGAGCGCCTTCCATTCAAAATCCAAAGAAAATATAAGATACTAGTAAAAGTAAAAGCAAATGACAACATGTCCTCTAAAATTGTATTTTATTATTATCATATGTTGGTTATATGGTTGATTAGAGCTTATAAGACTACTTTGTTAACCGAACCATGCTGATTGTTTCTTCCTGTGGTGGTTTCTTTTGCATGTGTACAGGGTGACTTTATGAAAAATGCCAATATGAGATGGTACCTTTGATGCTATATATGTAATTGAAGCAACATGCTATGCTCCTGATGAGGTTAGTATATACCAATGCTAATTTGATAAGAACATTTGATTTATCATATTTTGAAGCAAACACTAACAATAATCCTTCTCTTTTGAAATAGGTTGACTGCTGATGGATTTAATAACAACATTGGCTAGATCATATTTGTGCATCATGATTGGAGTTTGTTCCGCGGCTTGAATATGTACTATGATGTGTCATAGATGGTTGAGATGTGAAGTGAATCAATGTGTAAAATGGCCGAATTCTTCTATTGTATTTTGATAAACAAAATGGTGAATAAAATAATTCCATTTTTTCTTTAAAGTGAATGTATTTGTATTTGTATTTGTATTTGTATTTGTATTTGTATTTGTATTTTTATTTTTATTTGTATTTTTATTTTATTGCATTTGGATTTGCACTTGCATTTGCATTTGCATTTGCATTTGTATTATAATTAAATTAATATTTTATTTATATTTTTTAATAAAATGGAAAAATAATCAACAACATTTAAAAATATTGTAAGATAATATTTTAACAACTTTTTTAAAAGTTGTAAATTTTATTTACAATAGTTTTAAATTATTGCTACAATTATAACAAAAAAATATTTTTTACAACGTTTAGTAAACATGATTGAATAACATATACAATAGTTTCTAAAGCTGTATAAACTCTTTTTACAACGTTTGTACATTGTTAACAAAATCATGCACAATGTTTACTAAATGTGTTAGACATTGATTCTACAACAGCTGGGGAACGTTGTTGAAAATATATTTACAATAATTGTAATATGTTTTAAAAAATATTTTACAATACTTGAAAAATGTTGTAAAATGAATTTTGTCTGATTTTATAAATTTTAACAATGTTTGTAAATTATTGTGGGAAGAACTTTTACAACATTTTCAGAATGTTCAAATGAACATCGTGAAAGATACCCCCCTCTTTTACAACCCTGGATATAACAACCTTCTACTAAACGTTGTAAAAACCCTTTTATAACATTTTTTCAACGTTGTAAAAAGGGTTTTTTCTTGTAGTGTATATGTGAGGGCTGAACTAATCACCACAATACTGTGAACTCTTAATAAGGTAGGTGGTTATGCAAAAGACTACACAAGAGGTAATGAAATGCAGACATCAATGTTATGAAGGGCAGTGTTGTAGAGGCAATGCAAGGATAAGTGCAAGGTAATGCAATGATGTAAGAATGCCGACAATATAGTGTATAATAATAGGCAGATACATGGGTATCGATGTTCTACTTCTAGGCTCTAAATGCAAGGCAAAACTAAATGTCACATGCCAAGATAGGACAGAACAATGAAGGTGTAGCTCATCCAAGACATTGGGCTGAAACTCAAATAGATACATACAAGTAGGATGTTAACTGCTGCTAGGTGTAGCCCCATACTCGAGCCAATCCATTTGCAGGTAACAAGGTACAGTGGCATGTGAAACAGAGATAAATTAGGAATGGGACTGAACAGAACAAGGGTGGACAGATTTAATATGATTTCAGATGGTCCCTAATGCTAGGGACAGGGCAGTCAGATGCAATGTTTGAATCATGCATATGGGCATGGACACATCAGATGGGCAGAACATATATGGTAAGGTTGGCTAACAAATGTGAATGAGGAACAATTACTTCCAACTGAACTATAGCAAGTATGACTGAATGTATATAAATGCAACGAAGGCAGTGAAGGATGTGATGTGAAGGCTAATCAATTCATGAGTAACAGAATCAGGAAATGGCCTGGACCAAGTGTTCCACACCATGCTTGATACTAGAGTATATAGGTCCGGGCAAAACCCCAATACTGGACATATGTCCATTCGAGGATGAACCAAAAAATAGTCTGATTCTAACCTCTAGGGACTGAACTCAACAAATATTCAAGGGAATCAAAAGTGCTAATCTTACATGAAAAATGGAAACATGGACTGATCCTCTCACAAACTATCTCTTATATTGACTGAAATTAAACTAGATATTAAGAGTGGCAAGGCAGATGTGAACATGATGCAGGGTATCTATCCTGATACTCAAATCAGATACAACCATCTGATACTATAAGGCAACATGGTTAGAAGGAGAGAAGCAATGATGAATATGGGCAGTACATTAGGCTAACTGGACATCCAACATGTCAGTAAGACTAAAGAGGGTCTGCATTATCAAACATTAGCTAAAACCAAAGATGAAGAACAGATCAATATGTAGTGAATCAAGTGAGGGTGCAGGCATCTATCATATGCAGGGAATGAAGTGTCTAAACATGACTAATACCAAAGGAAAAACCAAAGGCAAGGTGGATACGACAGGGTATGCAAGGCAAGAATCATAACTGGGAATGAACAATCATATCTCAGAAAACTGAGCAACTTCATGGACAGGTAGATAAATGTAGTCATCTGTAGGAGGAATACATGACATGTCCTCAGTGGTCTGGGCATGTCTCTACACATCAATGAGGATGACCAAAATTGTGAGAAATGCAGTGAAGAAGATGTGCAGTGGGCTAACATGGTATCAATTATGTATCAGAGTGTGCCAAAGAGTGTTCGAGCAGTGTGGAGATGTGTCGAGCAGTAATTACATGTCCATGTGTCATGGTGTGTAGTTGTGTCTAGCATGTTAGGGTATCATTGTGTCTACATAGTGTCAACAACGTGTCCAAATCCAAGTGTCGAATGTGTGTGTGACAGAGGCAAAAACTAGTGAAACGTGTGTGTGCTACTGACATCTGCGAGTGAGAGAACTCCTCGCACACCTAATAAAATCAAACCAAACTTCATAGACTGAATGTCAGTCACTGCCCCAATATTTACCAACCAGTGCCACAACAAATCGTATTGTGTCCAGCGTGTTTGGACACGTGGGTAGCAGGACAGTGCATTGTGTGCGTGCGTGTGCCCCTGTGTCCAAATTTGACACAAAAAAAAACTCCTTAAAATTGACTCAGTCACACACCATAGCAATCTACACATAATAGGTTATCCAAATATGTAATTAGTTTAGAAATTGGTCAACAAAACATCCTATGGGGCATTTCGTCAAACACTTGTGCTACGTCTCCAAGACGGAGCGATACGCCCAAGATACGGTACCAAATGTAACTGCCTATTTTCAAAAATGAGGATAAATTTGTTGTCACCCCAGTTTTTCAATATATATATATATATATATATATATATATATATATATATATATATATATATATATATATATATATATATATATATATATATTCATTCAAATTTTGATTTTTTCCAACCCCAAACTATGGAATGAAGTTTGGACTTCCTTCCATTTAGGGTTTTGGGCCAACCCATTAACCCAACTATTAGATCCCTTAACAACTCTGTTTAATTTTCAAATTCATTTCCAACTGTCATCACCACCACACCTCGACCATGTGGGAGTAACAAACTCTGCCAATCGAGAGCGCGCCAATTCTTCCCCCACCCTCTTCTAACTGCCTATTTAAGCCGACCCTTCCTTCAACCATGACCTAATCATTCCCTCTCCACAACTCCTGATACTCAGTCGCAGAGCAACCTCCTGGCCATGGTGATTTGAGTGAAGAAGAAGGCTGAGAAGGAAGAAGGGCGACCCTGACTGTGGCGATCATCGACAACCTGATGGCTCAACGAGGAGATTGCAGTGAGTTCGAATCCTTGCTTTGAATCTTGAATTTCTGTATTTACGTCGATCCGTGATAAATTGTTCCTTAATGAACAAATTTTTGGTAGGGATATACTGATTCCTAAATCGATCGATGGATCCTTGCTTTTCTCATCAACACTTATATGATCTGGTAAATTATTGAATCCCTTTCAGTTTTGTTAAAGTCAATTTAGACTGAATGATTAATATCGATCATTTTATTTTTGATCAGATCTGTTCTTGCTGTGCTCTCCTTATATGTCTTGGTGTTGAGAAATTAAACGTTAAGATGCTGTTGATCTAGATCTATAGGGATTTGATCGATAAATCAATCTAACTTTTCGTCGATTCATCGTTTTATCAATCAAGTGAGTAACACCCCTGATTTGGTTAAACTTCTTGTTATACTTGAAATGTTGATGTCAGTTGAACCCTGATCAAATCTTCTTTCCATCATTTAAATCCGATGATGCAGATTTGATCTATTGAAGATCGAGGAGCCTCTTTGTGAATTTTTGATCAGATCTACTCTTACAAATACCATCAGGTAATCTATTCAAATCTTTCTAGTATAGATAATTTTTGCAATGGTAGATTGAAAGGAAATTGGTTGTGTGGATGTGGACCAGGGAGAGATTGAGGAATCTTACCGAGATGTTTTGGCAATCCAGTTTACTTAAGAGTAGGACTTTCTTATCTGTATTTAAGATTTGAATGAGGGATGATGTAGCCTATTTTATAAGGGAATGGACAGTATGAGAGATTCTCAGGAACAGTATCCTATCATCGACTTGATGCTGTGTCCTGAACCTGATACATATAATATGTTACCTTGGTTCATTTTTGAACCTGGTGATGGCATGTACACCGATTCGAGTGGATGACTGCATATACAGTTTAGTTGAGTAATCCCTGAGCCACATACAATTGTAAATGTTTAAATGGATTTATGACTTGGATGTTATGTATCTATATCAAACTCAATTAGGTAGCTGTGGAATTTTATGAATATAGCCAAGTTTAGTCTTAGTTGCTTAGTTTGAGAACTCCTATATAAATTTTTGGATTTATTTGACTGATTGATCAGTTCCCAGGTTTTAGTTAGAGGTTGACTTGGTTTCACAATCCTTGCAGCCTCCTGTAGAAACTTTTCCTGTATAAACTGAATTGCAATGAATTTTCTGTTGTGTCATTGAATTTTTGGTTCCAAACAAATTGGTTGAATGATATTATTGGAACTCACTTGATGTAACAGTGAGCTGGAGGACTGAATCATGCGTATCAGTCTCTCAGTGAACCTGAGATCTTATGTTCCTGTTTTGGTTCATTCATTCATTGCCAAAAAAACCTAGGAGAGAGGATCTCAGTTAAACTGAAATCAACTTCAGATTTAATTTGGGCTCATGCTGTGCACTGTTCAGTTTGAGAACCTGGGCACGGGTCACCAGGTTAGTGTGGTACTCTTGAGATCATTAACCTGAGATTGGTAACTGGGAATTGCAACCCTGAAGTTGGACTGAATGACTGAAAATTTGTTCAGTCTTGTGTTAGCTTGAGTATCAGCATTTTGAATTGGCATCAGGACAAGGATACTCAGTTCAGTTGTAAACTGAACTAAAGTATCCCTGACCAGTGTATGGTACTGATCATTGGAGAAGGGGGTATTGATTCTAGTCCTGTGAATTATTGAAGAACAGAGATTTACATTTGAACCTGGGAGAAATCTCAGGAGAACCTTTGAACGTTCAGTGATTTGGAATGTTCAATAACTTGAATATTCAGTGATTTAGAATGTTCAGTGATTTGGAAAGTTCAATAAATGGAATGTTCAGTGATTTGAATTGTTCAATAACTTGAATGTTCGGTGATTAGAAATGTCCAGTCATTGAATATCCAGTGAACTTGAATATCCAGTGACTTGAATGTCCAGTGACTGAATTGTCCAGGACCTGTTCTGTTCAGCATTTATGGACTGGACTTGTACACCCTTACCTAAGGGTATAATGCCCTGTCTCTGTAAGAATTTACTGGTTCATGAGGCTGTCACTTTGAATAGAAGTGTTTTGAGAAGTGATTGAATCTCAGGATAGGCAATTGGGATTGGCTATATCAGTTTCAATTTGCTTGTGAGTACCTAAACTGATTTGGGCATCAACTGGATGCTTAGTTCAGTCCAGTGTCTGCCCCCTATTAGTACAGGCTAGTTGTTAGCAATAAACTGGATTCTTGTATTCATTGTTTTAGAAAGTCAATGAACTTGGGGTTCCCTGTTTATAACTGAGTCCTATTAGGGCTATTGGGTTCCAAACAAGTTCAACCCTCATCTTTAGAAGACTTCTTTGAGATAAGTTTATTGGTTTTACTTTTACTTGAGGTATTTGAAGGCCTTGATTAGAACTAATAGGATCAATCCTTTAACTAAGGTGTTTAGTCCAAAACTAAGTTTTATAAATAACCATATCTGTAGGTAAATTAGTATTATCAAGTTAGCACTAAGGATAATTGTTAAGGTAACTTTTCTAGATTAGGAAATAGCTATTTTAAGATTGTTGACTTATCAATTGTTAAACATCATTAATTACAGGAGGATATCCAGTTTCTTTGCCTACCTGTACTTTCTTAGAGCAAGGCAAGTACACTCTACGGTCTTGTGCATTTCATTATATCCTGTGCTTTCTTGATTGACATACTGCAACACGACATGTATTTTCTGGTGCTCATGTTCCTTGTTCTTATTACTTGTACCTGGGGTGGGGAAATATACTATTTATGTGACCAAACCCAAGAACAACTCAGGTGTGTTTAGCTTAGACCCCGCATCGTGCACGCGGGTCCTAAGCCGTACCATTCATGTGCTTTCATGTGCTTTCATGTGCTTACCCCTAGCCGGTCACATACTTAGTTATATTTCAAACATTGTACACATATGTTCAGGAGATATACCTTGTACTTATTTCCTGTGATTCCTGAGATACCATGTTCTTTCTTGTGCTTACATATCATGTTCCTTCATGTTCTTACATACAATGTTCTTTCATGTACTTTACACACCCTGTTCTTTCATGTACTTATTCACCATGTTCTTTCCTGTACTTTTCATGTTTCTTTGTACTTTCATATCATGATGTCTTGTTCATTACCTAGAATTGTACTTGCTCCGCTCCTGAATAGGATATGTTGTAGGTGAGTTGGAGGCCCTGTGCGACACCTATTATGGACAGGATATTGCTTTTCTTGCTGAGCCAGCTGGAGCTGCTTGTGACTTAGAGGCTGCAGAAGCCTAGAGTTTACCTTTAGCATTTTATTTTTCCTGTATTGAGACTAGTAGACTTACTTTCATTTGCTGAAATGTAATAAATTCTGAGTTTGTACTTTACTCTGGTTGGGACACACTTATAGATGTTGTGTTTTCATACTTGTCTTGATATTTGGTTAGTTTTCCTAGATTGGTATAGCTTACTTTGTTGTGTCTAACAACAAAGGCTGGGCGTGTCCGACTCGTGTCTGATTATTCGGGAGCGGGTCGTGACATGTTTTTAGTGGTGGCCCATACAGGTCGCCGATGATACCTAGGTCTTGCGTACTATTGGGGGACTGGATTAACTAGGGAAACTTGAACACAACATAGGAAAATCGGAAAATAAGGTATATTAGGTTTATCAGGTGCTTTGATATTATAAAAACATTGTTTATTAGGTTTTAGGGTTTGTCAATCAATGAAGTTTTCTTTCTGTTACAGGATGGTCACTACGAGGAAGACCGCGGATCAGCCTGGAGTTGCAGGCAGTTCCGGAGTTGTAGGCAGTTCGGAGCAGCCCGCACCAGACGTCTTGGCATATCAGCTTCCGCCAGCGCCTCCTATCTTTCCACCGCTGCCCTCGACGATGATGTTTGACGGCGTCCAGGTGATGGCGATGTTCCAGCAATTTATGGAGGCCCAGAACCACCAGGCTGCGCAGTTCAGGGAGGCTCAGAGCCAGCAGGCCGCACATTCAGAGCGACTGTCGTCGACGCACTCAGGACCAGAGAGCCGGCAGCACCAGCACTAGCAGCACCTCCAGCACCACAAGCACCGAGACCAGGGACGGCCAAGGAGTACCAGCACCTCTGCCCGATGGACTTCTGGGGCAACAAGGGGATCGTCTATGCAGACGAATGGGTGGAGAATGCGGAGAGGACCTTAAAGATGGCACAGATCCCGAATGACTTGAAGGTAGAGGTGGCGAGCATGCGACTGTTCGACCTTACCAGAGCCTGGTACCGCGAGGAGCCTCAGTTGGTAGCACAGCAGGTGTCTTGGGCAAATTTTAAAACTCTGTTTAAGAAGAAGTTTTTCCCTGATGTGGAGCGGGATGAGTTGAGGATGCAGTTTGAGACGCTGGCAGGGGACGATGACAGTTGTACAGTACACTTCAGAGTTTACTATGCTCAGCAGGTTCGTAGAGAACCTAGTCAGAGCGCCGGATAACAGAGCATGGAGATTCAAGAAGGGTTTCACCAGAGAGCTGCGACACGCGATGGCGATTAGTCAGGCGACGACGTATACGAGCATCCTCAAAATTGCTCAGGCTGTAGAGAAGAGGCAGACCCAAGGCTGAAGAGGGACCGGGACGTGGGCAGCAACAGTTTCCAGGCACCAGCGAAGAGGGTCCAGACTCAGATCCAGGCGAGGCCACAGCAGCAGCAGCCTCACCGTCCGGCCAGAGCTCCTGCACATCAGCATCAAAGACAGCATCTGGCGACCAGTTGTGCCTTTTGTCATCGCCCCGGACATCATATCGACAAGTGCCGCAAGAGGCTGGGACTTTGTCTCTTTTACGGATCAGATGCACATCAGATGAAGGACTGCGCTCAGGCTACAGCTCGACTAGCAGGAGGACCCCAAGGAGCTGGAGGACCGCCACCTGCACCACCCAGAGCTCTACCAGCTGCACCACAGAGAGGACCAGCTTTACCGACTCAGCAGCAGCAGTTTACACAGCGTCAGCAGAGGGAAGGACTGCAGCAGGGACGTGCTTATGTCATGGCTGCAGTTGAGGAGGACGAGGCAGTACCAGATGTGATCACAGGTTCTCTACTTTACATTCTTTCTCTGTCATTGCATTGTTTGATTCTGGAGCCACCCATAGCTTTGTATTATAGTTTCTGTATAGACATGGCTTCACACCCAAGCCCACTAGGAGGAACTGTCGGATTATGACAGAAGGAGGAGTAGTGCCAATCAGTGAGATGGTGGAATACCCTATTACTATTGCTGGAAGAGAGATTAGGGCTCGACTTCTAGTGATGCCATTGTCCGAATTTGATATAGTCCTCGGCATCGACTGGATGAGTGAGCAGTTTGCCGTAATAGACTGCCATGAGGGGAAAGTGATCTTCAGCCCGCCAGGAGTTCTATCGTTCGAGATCAGACGAGTTGCAGAGAGGCCAGAGGGAGTCTACTTCGGTGCTGTTGTCGAAGACCAGGAGTTGTCGCATCCGCTGATTGCAGAGTATCTTGACGTCTTCCCGGAGGAGCTGCCAGGATTGTCGCCAGATCGAGATGTGGAGTTCAACATCGACCTATTGCCCGGATCAGCGCCGAAGTCCCAGCATTGTTACAAGATCACCCGAGAAGCTGCAGAGTTGAAGGCTCAGATGATGTGGTTGGAGTTGGAGGGCAAGGGTTTTATTCGGTCCAGCTTCACCCTGGGGAGCACCGGTACTCTTCGTGCCCAAGAAGGATAGGACAGTGAGGATGATATTGATTACCGTACACTCAATAACATTACCATCAAGAATAGATACCCTTTGCCGCAAATTGATGAGCTGTTTGACCAGCTTAGTGGAGCAAAGGTCTTTTTCAAGATTGACCTTCGGTCGGGGTATCACCAGATGAAGGTTCGGGAGCAAGATATTCCGAAGACAGCCTTCAATACCCGATACGGCCAGTATGAGTTCCTGGTGATGCCGTTCGGACTTACCAATGCCCCCACAGTGTTTATGAACTTGATGAATAAAGTTTTTCACAAGTATCTGGACAAGTTTGTCGTAGTTTTATTGACGACATTCTGATATATTCGAAGACCGATGAGGAG
The DNA here is from genome assembly GCA_029216955.1 of Iris pallida. Classification (NCBI taxonomy): domain Eukaryota; kingdom Viridiplantae; phylum Streptophyta; class Magnoliopsida; order Asparagales; family Iridaceae; genus Iris; species Iris pallida. The sequence continues at coordinate 42,729 of JANAVB010000286.1, forward strand.
CATGTAGAGCACCTGCGGATTATGTTGGAGATTTTACGAAAGAAGAAGCTGTATGGAAAACTCTTGAAGTGTGAGTTTTTCTTGGACAGAGTGGAGTTCCTAGGGCATGTGGTGACTGGAGAGGGGATTTCTGTGGATCCCAAGAAGATTGAAGCAGTGGAAGCATGGGCACCTCCCAAGTCAGTAGCAGAGATTCGTAGTTTCTTGGGGCTAGCAGGATACTACAGGAAGTTTGTGAAAGATTTTGCCAGGATAGCAGAGCCGATGACCAAGCTTACACGAAAGGACGAGGAGTTCATCTGGAGCGACGCCTGCCAGTCAGCATTTGAAGAATTGAAGAGAAGACTCACGACAGCACCAGTTCTAGCTTTGCCATCAGGATCGGGAGGATTCGTCATCTACAGCGATGCTTCAGGAAAAGGCTTGGGATGTGTGCTTGAGCAAAACAAGAGGGTCATTGCTTATGCTTTTAGACAGTTGAGACCCCATGAGAAGAATTATCCCACACATGACTTGGAGCTTGGAGCAGTCATATTTGCCTTGAAACTGTGGAAGCACTATTTGTATGGGGAGCGAGTAGACATCTTCACGGACCACAAAAGCCTGAAGTATGTCTTTACTCAGAAGGAGCTGAACATGAGACAGCGCAGATGGCTGGAACTCATGAAGGATTTCGACATCAATCTGCAATACCATCATGAAAAGGCGAATGTGGTAGCAGATGCTCTCAGTCGATATCCTGTTGCTATGTATCTCACTATGGATCGATATCTTCTAGAGGATCTTGAGAGCCTTGGGATTGAGATTGTTCTACCAGGATTTGGAGGACAGATGATGCACATATAGATACAGTCGGGACTGTTAGAGAAGATCAAGGAGGCCCAGTTTCTTGATGAGGGGCTCCGATGTCTTAGAGCTCAGGCAGAGGCATGATTGCTCGACGACTTCACTATTGCGGAGGATGGATCCCTGAGGCACGGGAACCAGTTGTGTGTGCCCAAGGAGCCGTGGGAGGAAATGATGCAGGAGGCCCACCAGTCGCAGTATTCTATTTTATCCTGGATCTACCAAGATGTACAAGGACCTACGAGAGTATATTTGGTGGTATGGAATGAAGAGAGAGGTTGCCAGATTTGTTTTCAGATGCCTTGTGTGCCAGCAAGTCAAGGCAGAGCGCCAGAGACCAGTAGGATTACTCCAGCCTTTACCTATACTGGAATGGAAGTGGGAGCATATCACCATGGACTTCGTCTCTGGATTGCCGCTACCAGTGGCAAGGAGTCTATTTGGGTGATCTTGGACAGACTGACGAAGTCTGCTCATTTCATTCCGTTCAAGGTTAGGCTGTCGACCGAGAAGCTTGCAAACCTCTACATGCGGCAGATTGTACGGATTCATGGAGTGCCAGTTAGCATCATTTCAGACAGAAACAGCCGCTTCACATCATATTTCTGGAGGAGTCTACAGCTGAGCTTAGGATCACAATTGAAGTTCAGCACCGCCTATCATCTACAGACGGACGGGCAGTCCGAGAGGACCATTCAGACACTGGAGGACATGCTACGGGTTTGCGCACTCGACTTAGGCGGTTCGTGGGAGGATCACTTGCATCTAGTGGAGTTTGCCTATAACAATAGTTATCAGGCCAGCATCGAGATAACCCCGTTCGAGGCACTGTATGGATGGAGATGTCGTACGCCCTTATCTTGGGACGACATTGGCGAGAGAGCTTGTTTGGGCAGAGATGGTGGTAGACTCAGCTGAAAAAGTCAGACTGATCAGGGAGCATCTCAGAGTTGCACAGGATCGACAGAAGTACTGGACGGATAGCAGCAGACGGCCACTTGAGTTCGCGGTTGGAGATAGAGTGTTCCTGAAGATCTCGCCGACCAGGGGTGTCATCAGATTTGGCAGAGGTGGAAAGCTCAGTCCGAGATTCATCGGGCCCTTCGACATGACTGTGCGGATCGGATCGGCGGGTGGCATATCGACTGGCGCTTCCAGCTAGATTGGAGGGTGCACGATGTTTTCCACGTGTCTCAGCTGCGACGCTACATTCCGGACCCGAGCCATGTGGTGGACTGCTCAGAGCTAGAGGTGGGCCCGAGTTTGACCTATGAGGAGCAGCCAGTGGAGATACTTGATCGGAGGAAGAAGCATCTGCGGAACCAGACCATTCCTCTTGTCCGCGTCATGTGGAGACATCACTCTCCGGGAGAGTCCACATGGGAGCGCAAGGACGAGATGCGGAGCGATATCCTAGTTTGTTTGTTTGATTGCACTTGTCTGAATTATTTTTTTAAAATAATTTTGGGTGAATAAACATTGTGATTGTGGAATGGTTATTAGGCTGTTTTCAATTTCGAGGGCAAAATTCTTTTAAGGTGGTAGGATTTGTCACCTTAGTTTTTCAAAAAATATATATATTTATTCATTCAAATTTTGATTTTTTCCAACCCCGTGAATTCTTTAAGGCTTATAAAAGTTCTAACTATGGAATGAAGTTTGGGCTTCCTTCCATTTAGGGTTTTGGGCCAACCCATTAACCCAACTATTAGATCCCTTAACAACTCTGTTTAATTTTCAAATTCATTTCCAACTGTCATCACCACCACACCTCGACCATGTGGGAGTAACAAACTCTGCCAATCGAGAGCGCGCCAAATTCTTCCCCCACCCTCTTCTAACCGTCTATTTAAGCCGACCCTTCCTTCAACCATGACCTACTTATTCCCTCTCCACAACTCCTGATACTCAGTCGCAGAGCAACCTCCTGGCCATGGTGATTTGAGTGAAGAAGAAGGCTGAAAAGGAAGAAGGGCGACCCTGACTGTGGCGATCATCGGCGACCTGATGGCTCGACGAGGAGATTGCAGTGAGTTCGAATCCTTGCTTTGAATCTTGAGTTTCTGTATTTACGTCGATCCGTGATAAATTGTTCCTCAATGAACGAATTTTTGGTAGGGATACACTGATTCCTGAATCGATCGATGGATCCTTGTTTTTTTTCATCAAACTTATATGATCTGGTAAATTATCGAATCCCTTTCAGTTTTGTTAAAGTCAATTTAGACTGAATGGTTAATATCGATCATTTTATTTTTGATCAGATCTGTTCTTGCTGTGTTCTCCTTATATGTCTTGGTGTTGAGAAATTAAACGTTAAGATGCTGTTGATCTAGATCTATAGGGATTTGATCGGTAAATCAATCTATCTTTTCGTCGATTCATCGTTTTATCAATCGAGTGAGTAAGACCCCTGATTTGGTTAAACTTCTTGTTATACTTGAAATGTTGATGTCAGTTGAACCCTGATCAAATCCTCTTTCCATCATTTAAATCCGATGATGCAGATTTGATCTGTTGAAGATCGAGGAGCCTCTTTGTGAATTGTTGATCAGATCTACTCTTACAAATACCATCAGGTAATCTATTCAAATCTTTCTAGTATAGCTAATTTTTGCAATGGTAGATTGAAAGAAAATTGGTTGTGTGGATGTGGACCAGGGAGAGATTGAGGAATCTCACCTGGATGTTTTGGTAATCTAGTTTACTTAAGAGTAGGACTTTCTTATCTGCATTTAAGATTTGAATGAGGGATGATGTAGCCTGTTTTATAAAGGAATGGACAGTATGAGAGATTCTCAGGAACAGTGTCCTGTTATCGACTTGATGCTGTGTCCTGAACCTGATATATGTAATATGTTACCTTGGTTCATTTTTGAACCTGGTGATGGCATGTACACTGATTCGAGTGGATGACTTCATATACAGTTTAGTTGAGTAATCCCTGAGCCACATACAATTGTAAATGTTTAAATGGATTTATGACTGGATGTTATGTATCTATATCAAACTCATTTAGGTAGCTGTAGAATTTTATGAATATAGTCAAGTTTAGTCTTAGTTGCTTAGTTTGAGAACTCCTGTATAAATTTTTGGATTTATTTGACTGATTGATCAGTTCCCAGGTTTTAGTTAGAGATTGACTTGGTTTCACAATCCTTGCAGCCTCCTGTAGAAACTTTCCCTGTATAAACTGAATTGCAATGAATTTCCTGTTGTGTCATTGAATTTTTGGTTCCAAACAAATTGGTTGAATGATATTATTGGAACTCACTTGATGTAACAGTGAGCTGGAGGACTGAATCATGCGTATCAGTCTCTCTCAGTGAACCTGAGATCTTATGTTCCTATTTTGGTTCATTCATTCATTGCAAAGAAAACCTAGGAGAGAGGATCTCAGTTAAACTGAAATCAACTTCAGATTTAATTTGGGCTCATGCTGTGCACTGTTCAGTTTGAGAACCTGGGCACGGGTCACCAGGTTAGTGTGATACTCTTGAGATCATTAACCTGAGATTGGTAACTGGGAATTGCAACCCTGAAGTTGGACTGAATGACTGAGAATTTGTTCAGTCTTGTGTTAGATTGAGTATCAGCATTTTGAATTGGCATCAGGACAAGGATACTCAGTTCAGTTGCAAACTGAACTAAAGTATCCCTGACCAGTGTATGGTACTGATCATTGGAGAAGGGGGTATTGATTCTAGTCCTGTGAATTATTGAAGACAGAGATTTACATTTGAACCTGGAAGAAATCTCAGGAGAACCTTTGAACGTTCAGTGATTTGGAATATTCAATAAATATTCAGTGATTTGGAATGTTCAGTGATTTGGAAAGTTCAATAACTGGAATGTTCAGTGATTTGAATTATTCAATAACTTGAATGTTCAGTGATTAGAAATGTCCAGTCATTGAATATCCAGTAAACTTGAATATCCAGTGACTTGAATGTCCAGTAACTGAATTGTCCAGGACCTATTCTGTTCAGCATTTATGGACTGGACTTGTACACCCTTACCTGAGGGTATAATGCCCTGTCTCTGTAAGAATTTACTGGTTCATGAGGCTGTCACTCTGAATAGAAGTGTTTTGAGAAGTGATTGAATCTCAGGACAGGTAATTGGGATTGGCTACATCAGTTTCAATTTGCTTGTGAGTACCTAAACTGATTTGGGCATCAACTAGATGCTTAGTTCAGTCCAGTGTCTGCCCCTATTAGTACAGGCTAGTTGTTAGCAATAAACTGGATTCTTGTATTCATTGTTTTAGAAAGTCAATGAACTTGGGGTTTCCTGTTTATAACTGAGTCCTATTAGGGCTATTGGGTTCCAAACAAGTTCAACCCTCATCTTTAGAAGACTTCTTTGAGATAAGTTTATTGGTTTTACTTTACTTGAGGTATTTGAAGGCCTTGATTAGAACTAATAGGATCAATCCTTTAACTAAGGTGTTTAGTCTAAAACTAAGTTTTATAAATAACCATATCTATAGGTAAATTAGTATTATCAAGTTAGCACTAAGGATAATTGTTAAGGTAACTTTTCTGGATTAGAAAATAGCTATTTAAGATTGTTGACTTATCAATTGTTAAACATCATTAATTACAGGAGGATATCCAGTTTCTTTGCCTACCTGTACTTTCTTGGAGCAAGGCAAGTACACTCTACGGTCTTGTGCATTTCATTATATCCTGTGCTTTCTTGATTGACACACTGCAACACGACATGTATTTTCTGGTGCTCATGTTCCTTGTTCTTATTACTTGTACCTGGGGTGGGGAAATAAACTATTTATGTGACCAAACCCAAGAAACAACTCAGGTGTGTTTAGCTTAGACCCCGCATCATGCACGCGGGTCCTAAGCCGTACCATTCATGTGCTTTCATGTGCTTACCCCTAGCCGGTCACATACTTAGTTATATTTCAAACATTGTACACATATGTTCAGGAGATATACCTTGTACTTATTTTTTGTGATTCCTGAGATACCATGTTCTTTCCTGTGCTTACATATCATGTTCTTTCATGTTCTTACATACCATATTCTTTCATGTACTTTACACACCCTGTTCTTTCATGTACTTATTCACCATGTTCTTTCCTATACTTTTTATGTTTCCTTGTACTTTCATATCATGATGTCTTGTTCATTACCTAGAATTGTACTTGCTCCGCTCCTGAATAGGATAGGATATGTTGCAGGTGAGTTGGAGGCCCTGTGCGACACCTATTATGGACATGATATTGCTTTTCTTGCTGAGCCAGCTGGAGCTGGTTGTGACTTAGAGGCTGCAGAAGCCTAGAGTTTACCTTTAACATTTTATTTTCCTGTATTGAGACTAGTAGACTTACTTTCATTTGCTGGAATGTAATAAATTTTGAGTTTGTACTTTACTCTGGTTGGGACACATTTATAGATGCTGTGTTTTCATACTTGTCGTGATATCTGGTTAGTTTCCCTAGATTGGTATAGCTTACTTTGTTGTGTCTAACAACAAAGGCTGGGCGTATCCGACTCGTGTCCGATTATTCGGGAGCAGGTCGTGACATTTGTCATTTTTCATATTCCTATATTTTTGTAAATATTTATTTATTATTGTATTTTGGGGATTTGTTTAGTCGGGTTGGAGTTTCGTCTAGTTTTAACTTGTGTCAGTGGCCCGGGTAGTTTAGACTCTAGTCGGAACCCAAAGATTAAATAGGCATGGCCCACAAACTCATCTCATTAGGCTAGGGCATTTAGACTAAATCCACATGACAAGTTTAGTCATTTAAGATTAGAAACTTGACCCTTTTGACCCCAAACCTTTGCATACTCCTAGTTAACTAAAGAAAGACTTGATGAGGGCAACTTAGACATTTCCCAAACTTATTTAGGGCTCCCATATGGCAGCCCACCTTCCTATTCAAGCCCCACTTTATCTTCTTCCTTTTCCATTTTCATTTCAAGCCCTAATTTAGGAGCTTTTTTTCCAAATTGCTCCTGCACCCAAATTTTCTCCAAATTGAGCCAAATTTGTTTCATTCTCTTTCCCTTGGAGAGGAGAAGCCTCTATTGGCTATCTAAGAAGGAATTGGAAGAATTTGGAGCCTTGAAGCTTGGTGGAGATCTAGATCTAGGAATTTTATATTGGGAATCCATCTCCCTTTTGATATGAGCTCTTTAAACCCTTCAATTTTATTTTCATTAGTGTAACTATATCATTAGGATGCCCTTTACATTAGGATACCATTAGAGAGGAGTTGAGGCTCTTATCTTTCTATTTGAAGGTTTTTCCCCTTTTATTTTGATACAAATTGGAGAAAATCGAATTTGTGACCACCAAGTGTTCGATACGTGTCCCCAAAGGAACATTCGTATCTTTTTTGAGTCAAGATTGGGTGTATGTGTCCTAAATATGATACGTGGGTTGTGTTATGGTATTTCATGATATACATGGTTAGATTTGGGTATATACATGTATTTCTTTTGTCCAAAATAATCCAAATTCGTCATAATATTCATCCACGTTTTTAGTAGCCAAAGCAACTTAGAAATGACATAACTTTTAGATCAGAACTCCGATTAATCTCCCTTTTTTAGAAGAACCGTATCGAAATTAGATTTCCAATATATGAAATAACGTGTAGGCAACTCTAGAGGGGGGTGAATAGAGTTTGTGTCGATAATCACTAAATAAAAAATTAACTATCAAGATAGTAAATAAATCAGAGAGAAATGCGAAAGTAAATAAAGTTCAGAAGAGCATACGCAAACACAGCAGTTTTAACCTGGTTTCCCTCGTGGAGGACTAGTCCAGGCCTGAGAACTCTAGCTCAGGATTGAAATCCACTATTTGTGAAATAGTGTACAACTACGTGCCTTTACTCAGAAGAGCACGCCAACTTCTTACAGATTCGCAGGTGGCGAAACTTGAAATTGTCCAAGTGACTTTTCTTTTCAACTCTTGTACAAAAACTTCTAGCTGAATCGCACTTGAGCACCTTGGGGCTTAGGAAGTTTGTGGCTAGTAGATTGGAAGAGTAAGGCTTAGGTAGTATAAGGCTTAGATGATTGAGAGTGAGAGATAGAAAGATGATGAAGAGATGAATGAAAATGGTTGAAATTATGTCCTATATATACTAGTCTGGAAGGCAGAATTCGGCCAGAATTCTGTCCACAAAATTCAAAAATATGGCCGTTGTACCAGCTAGCAATTGGTAACCCTAAAAATCAGTTCCTGGAAATCAGGGGACAGAGTTCGGCCCGAACTCTGTGTGGAGGAAGAGTTCGGCCCGAACTCTGCCTCCTTGGTGGCAGAATGTTCAAAAAGCCTTTGGCCTTTGGTAGAGCTTGGACTTGGTTCAGGAACTGGTCTGTTTGTATGGTAGAGCTTGGAGAGATATATCTAGGGGTTGAGATGACTCAGTGCGACTCAACATACACATTCTCCTAGACTCAATAAATTAAAGATTACAGACTTGGAACAAGAGAAAAACCAAGATCCCTTTGATGACGCCTTTCTTCTGATATTTGAGTAGATCAGATGGTTAGTTAGTTAGTGTATATAGATATCTTAGTATCTATGATATATTAGTTAGAAGATTAGATGGTTAGTTAGTTAGTGTCTAGTAGATGTTGGAGTTAAAATAGATAGTATCTTAGGATACTAGATGTTAGTATCTTAGGAGTAGATTTTGTATCTTAGATTTATCTTTTACCATAAGGTAATGGTTTACCTACAAGGTAAGGTATTAGATTTACTTTCAAGGTAAAGGGGTTTACCTAGATACTAAGATTAGATGTTAAGATATTGGTTAGCTAGTAGCTTAGGGTAGATACTAGATATCTAAGATTGATATTGGTAGATAAGGTATTTATACCTAGACTAAGGTATTGGACTTTTTACCAAGGTATTGGTATTGTGATACCATAGTATATGTGGCTTGTTGAGAATTCATGCATGATATGTATATGATATAGTACTATAAGGTATCCTAGAGTATGTGGGTCTATGGTTAGAATTAGTGACAGATAGAGTTGACCCCTTGACTAGACAGTGACCAAATCCTAGATGTGACTTAGTTGAATGGGAGTTGACCAAGGGTTGACTTTTGACCAGAGAGAGACATAGTATCATGTAGATTGCTTGTATACTTTAATTATTATACATTGAACATATTATAACCTATTGATCTAAATAGGACTCTGTGACTCCGGTTTGGAATCTGTATTCATCAGTCATTCATGGTATCAAACGAGTACATTATCTGATAGTTGTTTCCAGTATTTGATATCTACTGTGATTCTTGTATTTAGCGATGCTATATTTGATTCTCGATACGTTGGTCATCGATACGTTGGTCACGGATTGGTATTTCTGGATCTCGTCTTGAGATATTACCATTGTTATCATTGACATCGTACACAACTTGTTCGTTAGACATTGTCATGATAGTTTCTATAAAACGTTGTTCGTGTATCGTACATGTCATAGTTGGATCCACTGTACTAGTTGGGGCGGAGGAAATCCTAGTAAGAGATATGATCAAATTCCTATTGTTATTGTTAGAAATTGTAAGTGTTAATCATACACCTCACGCATGATTAACCAGACCATGTAGCTATTGTACAAGTTCCCAAGCCGATCATATCCCGAAACTAGTATTTCAAACACATAGTATGTATAGTAGTTATAATTTTCGTCATATTCTCTGAACTGTGTACATGTGTCTATTTATTTCCATTCTTGTATATTGTACCCTCACATCGTTCATTCTTCATAGTACCATTGTCAGGATATGATTACATATTAGTAGCTCTATATTCTCATCACTTATCGTACTCTCTACTTGTAGTTTATAGTTTTTGTCATTTATTGGAACTGCTGTTGGTTTATGTATTCGCTCCATCCTGACTGGATACGTTGACAAAATATTACAGATGATTTAGATGACTATCCTACCTACTACGAGGCATATGAGGGTGGCACACAGGAGTATTGAGGAAGATCATGCTTAGTAGATTTGCATTAGATATAGTTTAGGATTATTAGTTTTCATACTGTATCAGATTATTCCGATTGTTAGTTGAGACTATTTATATTCAGGATATGTACTTATTTGTGTTGGACACCTAAAATGTGTGATTGATAACTCTATTATTTATTCAGTTTCTTCCTTTTATCTGATTCCATATCGTGCTCTATCTTCCTTAGACTTGTGATTGAGATTATATGTTGAGATGTCATATTATACCTCCGTACGGAGATGACAGGTTATATGATTCATATTGTTAGTTGATAGATATTGTAGATGACATATACAACATTCTACCGCCGACACTGCGACGTAGGCTAGACGTACTCACGTCTCGTGCCCCTAAACAGGGTGCGGGCCGTGACACCAAATTGACACGAATCTTAACCAAACTTATCCTAGGGATAGGGGGACCTAAGTGAATGCATCTATGGAAATAAAACAGAAATTAGAAGGGTTTTAGAGGCTCTTACCAATTGGGAGTTGGAATCCCAATGAAAAATTTCTAGATCTAGAATCTCCTCTAAGCTTCAAGGCCCCAATCCTTCCAATCCTTCCAGCTAGCCAATAGAGCCTTCTCCTCTCCAAAGGAAGAATGAACCTAATTTGGATCAATTTGGGGAGGAATTGATGATAGAAGGAATTTGGGGGGAAAGCTTCAATTTAGGGTTAAGGTTTTTAATGAAAGGGGAGGAAGATGAGTAGTGGGACTATTTATACTAAGGTGGGCTGCCATTAGGTTTAGTTCAGGGTTTTGTACATTTGTGAAAAGTCTAGAAGGCCCTTCTAAGTTGTCATGAAGTTCCATTAAAGGGTCCATTCTAAACTTAGTGTTCGTCATTAAATTCTAAGTGGTCCTAATTAGACTAGAGGCTTGACTAATTAATGAAAATGAATTTGAGGTTTGTCTAAACTCACTAATAACTCTCTTGGTCATGACTAACATCTAACCAATATGATTATAAGGTTTTACCAAATTACATCACTATCACAATTCATTTAATTAAATAAAAAAAATTAAAATAATAAAAACAATCAATTTTACAAAAGTTTAAAATTATCCTTATTTTAGAAAAGTGGTGGTTACATATAACTTTACTAGGCTATACCTAGGTTCTAGGTCCCTATCTTGAAAATATTAGTTATATAGTCAATTCTAAAAATTGGTTATACACATAGGATAGGAATACTAGATATCTTACATTATATGTGGACTCATATATCATAACCTTAACCCATTACTTATTACGTTACCTACCCCATTCCATATCCACATATCACATAGGTATACCATACCAATATGCATATAATCCTTATCAATACCCTTCCATATATACCTTATCTTTCATTACCATATCTCCTCATATCCTCTTAGCTATCCACATTACATTATTCCTTAGCTTGAACTCACTTACCTTAACCAATAACCGTACCATATACCTAATGAAATGTGTAATTATTCTTTATATACATATATATGCCTACTGTATCCCTATCCATAATCATATAGATATTCTTCTAAGATATCTAAGCCTATACTCTTACCAAGACCACTATCATTACCCATATCCATTGCCAATTACTTATAACTTTTATACAGCATATCTATCCTATATATTCCAAGATCCCCACTACCTTACTCCCTCTCCCTCTCTCATTCTCTCTCTCTCAAATATATATTATATTATATATATATATTATATATATATATAATATATATAAATTATATATATATATAAAAGAGTAGGAAGGGAGAGTAGATAGACAAGGCGAGCTATAATTGCCATACGAGGCCGCGGAGATATCGGGGTGTCTATAAGAGTAGGAAGGGAGAGTAGCAGGGACGAGTCGATAGGCTTGGGGGGATTTTCTTTTAAGATTTTGGGTTAAAGCATACCTCTGCTGCTTTGCTTTTGGTCAGAGGTCTCCTTCGGGAGTGTGCCTTGTGTAAGCTTGCTTCATTTTGAGTTTATGAATACGATGAGGTTTTCCATATATATATAATATACCATACATTCTACCTACTAACACTCACGTACACTCTAGGATACCAGTCCTACCTCTATACCATGATATGTCATGATACACTTAAATTTACTATGTTACCATACCAACATTCGACTTTAGCATACCCTAGATATAGGTATTTCTAGGCATCATATTATATATACATATCTAGACTTATATATACTATAATTCACAATACCTTAGCTAGTTATCCAAACCTAACTCGCATCTTAGTATCTTAACTCATACCTTGACTATCCAATTGCAAGTATTTGGTATCTAGGTACCTGATATACTCTAGGATACCTTATTAATACTTTAACACTCACACGTATCACTTACCTACAATCCTTGATACTTGAGTACTATGGTACCACACTACTCATGGATACCCTAAGTATCACAAGGTACTAATTTCACTCAAACACTAACTATAATACAATACCACCCTTGATACCTGCACCAATATAGATATATTATATATATATATATATATAAATATATATATAATATAATATATAGGGAGACGAGAGAGAGAGACCACCACACACACACAAAAATATAATACATACTGTGGAAATTGATATCACTAATAATCTAATATTACTGACAACAACAGTTTTAAAATAAAACAAATAGTAGAGAATCTCTACTTACTGTTTTTGCCATAGGAAAAATTTAATAATATAATAATAATAATGGTCTATCTTTTTTGTTTCACGAGAACCAACATTACACCAAACAAATAAAACAAAAAAAATAAAA
>JANAVB010000287.1:0-5000 GCA_029216955.1 Iris pallida
GGTTCTTATTAAGAAGTTCTCTCCTCTATCCCTATGTATACGTTGGCAGCATGTTGCCCACCCCGGCCGTTATCAGGGCGATTGAGAGGATGTTTGCGGCTTTCTTTTAGGGTAGCAAGGATGGGGTTGCTAAGAGGAGTTGGTTGGCGTGGCGGTTCGTCACTCGGACTAAGTCCGAAGGGGTCTTGCGATCAAATGTCTAAATGATATATGGATGCCTTTTCTATGAAATTATGGTGGAAGTTGTGTCATGGGAAGGACTTTGGGTGGAGTTCCTTAAATCTAAATATTTTCGTAAGCGTCATCCATGCGATGCGTTTATGACGTCCAAGTGTTCTCCCATTGGCGACAGATTTTGCGGGGGAGGAATTGGCGAAATCGTATATTTCTTTCAGACTTGGACGTGGTGATGGCTCAGCGAGGTGCGAAGCGTGGATTTCGGGGGTTTTCGGTTGGGTAGTTTGTTGTTCCGTCGGTCGAGGGCGTGGCTACTGGGACCAGACGCGAACGGGAGACGGACTCGGGTGCGGTTGCGGGCCCAGGTTGCTGGCGCCTACAGCCTCCGGCTAGGCGGGTCATTCTTTGGCCAGCATGGGGGACCGAGTCGGGGGCGAGCGCTGACTCAGCGTTCTTCGCAGCGTCGGGTGCTCTCCTCGGGGCGTCTAGCAGGGTGGTGTACCGGGGAGCTGCGGAGTCGGCCAGATTAGCCGAGAGGATGGTGCTTTACCCTCATCGACCCGTGACTGTGAGGGCTCTATCGCATAGGGGAAGGAATATCCGAGATTCTAGGACATCCGGTGGTCCTGCTATCCGATCATTTTGGACAGCCGCTGGTTGGAATTTGCCGATGATCTCGGAGCAGTTTGGTGAAGAGGCATCGCGGCATCTAGTGTGGCAAATCTGACTTGCACTTCGGTCCCTGATTCCATGGTCTGGGGTGAGCGGAAAGGATCTTTCTCTCTGGCATCAGCATGGAGGTTTTGTCGGATCTCCATCCAACCTCCTCTTTATTTTCTAATATATGGGGCAAGTGTATTCCGGCGAAGTGTGAGCCCTTGGCCCAATTTTTCCCATATATTTTTATTTATTAATATTTTTCCTCTAAATATTTCTTTTGAGATGTATGTTTAAATAGAAGTTAGGTTTTGCAAAATCCAATTGAGAAGGGGGTTTGTGCAAATAAACCCAATTCAATTTAATTCAGAGATCGACCCTCAGATCAACACTCTGAGATGCTACCCCAGATTTGCTTCGACTATGCTCTATCTACAACAATTCGATCATATCTAACTGTTTTCTATATTTATACTCGATCGAACTCCTCAGCTCCAGAACCCTAAATGTCCTGCGCCCCCAAGTTCAAGTTCGTGGAGGTCGGTGATCGGGAGTTTCTGTCAGTAGGAGTATTCGACACTTTCAATCAGGTTACTTGGACATTAACACAGATTCTACCCGTGCCAGCAGCTCAGGACCTAAGGCAGTATACCTTGCCTTTCTACATATTTACATGCACTGTCTTTTATTTATATCCAGTTTTTCTCATATTTTGACATGTATCTTCCATATCCTGCTTGTGTATTTGTATCATTTCTTGGTAGACCGTGTTCACAGTTAGCTTTGTGTCTTATTGTTCATGTTCACTTGTGCCTTGATTGAGTCGTGCCATGGGTCGAGAAGTCGTGAACTGGACTGGTTACCTCCTTGTCGTGAAATCTTGAAGCGAACTTGTGAGTCCACAATAGGGACAAGGGTTAGTAGTTATCTGTGTCATAAGCTAACCTGCGAGTCCACACTAGGGACGAAGATTAGTAGTATATGGTTTACACCTGCGAGTCCACACTAGGGACGAGGGTGATGCTAACCTGCGAGTCCACACTAGGGACGAAGGTTAGTAGTATATGGTTTACACCTGCAAGTCCACACAAGGGACGAGGGTGATGCTAGCCTGCTAGTCCACACTAGGGACGAGGGCTAGTAGTTGTTCAAACCTGCGAGTCCACACCAGGGACGAGGGTTTGAGTATTCGATTTAGTTATCCGGTGACATCTTGACATGAGTTCTCTCGTCCTCGTTCAGCAATTCATTTATGTGTAGTCAGTGTACAGATTCGTGCTTTATTCATTGCTCAGTTTTACTCATTTTTATGTATCTTGCTAGTCCTCTGAGGATATGATGATCTCTTCAGGTTAGCCGAGATTGAGTCAGGAGCAGACGAGAGGGTTTGAGCCAACATCAGATCGCAGTGCTTTGCAGTTGAGGTGGTCTAGATTAGCAGTTTTATCCAGTTAGTTACTTCATGTATTTCTCTATTTTTCTGTCTATTGGTAGTGGATTTGTGTCCATCGGACGTGACATTGATTCTTGATATTCAGTTATATTCATTATTGTTCAGTTTCGTGTCTTTTCATTGATCTTGATTGTGACATAATTATTCTGTGGATGAGATATAGTTTACCAAGAGATTCTAGATTGATGTGACTTGTATATAGACAGCGTACTACCGCCGACACTGCGGCATAGGCTGGACTTGGACACGTTTCGTATTCGAAAATCGGGTGCGGGTCATGACAAGTTTTTTGGTGGCCCATGCAGGTCTACGTTAATCACTTCGGTTACGTTACTGTACCGTCGTGAGCCTGCACATAGGTTTAGAAACTTAGGATCTCATCCACGTGTCTTGAAAACAGTATTGATCTCTGTCCTTGATTTTTGAATCTTTGACTTGCATCCTGCTTGAAATCTTCGTGCCGTTTAATGTTTTCTTTTGTTATAGTAAATGGATTCTCAAGATAGGAACAACGCCTTCCTGAACACCCCACCGGCTACAGGAGGAGCTGACGAGAGTTCATAATAAATCATAGTAATAGTATCATTGAGAGTCCTATATTAGATTTTGTGAGAACTTGGTAATATTTTATTAACAGCAAGTTTTCACTATTCATTTATACCACAGCTTTATTTGAATTTCGAGGACGAAATTATTTTAAGGTGGGTAGGTTTGTGAGCCCTTGGCCCAATTTTTCCCATATATTTTTATTTATTAATATTTCTCCTCTAAATATTTCTTTTGAGATGTATGTTAAAATAGAAGTTAGGTTTTGCAAAATCCAATTGAGAAGGGGGTTTGTGCAAATAAACCCAATTCAAATTTAATTCAGAGATCGACCCCTCAGGATCAACACTCTGAGATGCAACCCCAGATTTGCTTCGACTACATGCTCTATCTACAACAAATTCGATCATATCTAACTATTTCTTATATTTATACTCGATCGAACTCCTTAGCTCCAGAACCCTAAATGTCCTGCGCCCCCAAGTTCGAGTTCGTGGAGGTCGATGATCGGGAGTTTCTGTCAGTAGGAGTATTCGACACTTTCAATCAGGTTACTTGGACATTGACACAGATTCTAACCCGTGCCAGCAGCTCAGGATCTAAGGTAAGTATACCTTGCCTTTCTACACAGCTTTATTACATGCACTGTCTTTTATTTATATCCAATTTTTCTTATATTTTGACATGTATCTTCCATATCCTGCTTGTGTATTTGTATCATTGCTTGGTAGACCGTGTTCACAGTTAGCTTTGTGTCTTATTGTTCGTGTTCACTTGTGCCTTGATTGAGTCGTGCCATGGGTCGAGAAGTCGTGAACTGGACTGCTTTACCTCCTTGTCGTGAAATGTTGAAGCTAACCTGCGACTCCACAATAGGGGCGAGGGTTAGTAGTTATCTGTGTCTTAAGCTAATCTGCGAGTCCACACAAGGGACGAGGTTTAGTAGTATATGGTTTACACCTGCGAGTCCATACTAGGGACGAGGGTGATGCTAACCTGTGAGTCCACACTAGAGACGAGGGTTAGTAGTATATGGTTTACACCTGCGAGTCCACACAAGGGACGAGGGTGATGCTAGCCTGTGAGTCCACACTAGGGATGAGGGCTAGTAGTTGTTCAAACCTGCGAGTCCACACCAGGGACGAGGGTTTGAGTATTCGATTTGGTTATCCGGTGACATCTTGACAGGAGTTCTCTCGTCCTCGTTCAGCAGTTCATTTATATGTAGTCAGTGTACAGATTCGTGCTTTATTCATTGCTCAGTTTTACTTGTTTATTCTAGAAATTTTCTCCATGCATAATAAACTATTAGAAAGGCTCGTTTTTATGTATCTTGCTAGTCCTCTGAGGACCTGATGATCTCTTCAGGTTAGCCGAGATTGAGTCAGGAGCAGACGAGAGGGTTTGAGCCAACATCAGATCGCAGTGCTTGCAGTTGAGGTGGTCTAGATTAGCAGTTTTATCCAGTTAGTTACTTCATATATTTCTCTATTTTTCCATCTATTGGTAGTGGATTTGTGTCCATCGGACGTGACATTAATTCTTGATATTCAGTTATATTCATTATTGTTCAGTTTTGTGTCTTTTCATTGATCTTGATTGTGACATGATTATTCTGTGGATGAGATATAGTTACCAAGAGATTCTAGATTGATGTGACTTGTATATAGACATCGTACTACCGCCGACACTGTGGCGTAGGCTGGACTTGGACATGTTTCGTATTCGAAAAGCGGGTGCGTGTCGTGACAGAAGTGGAGCATTCTGATGTGGCGGGTCTGCCACAACCGGCTACCCACTAATGACAACATTCAAAAGATTGGCTTCCATCTGGCTTCCAGGTGTCATTGCTATCAGGCTGGGCACGGGAAGACTCTTCAGCATATTTTCTTCTACGGGGATCTTGCTTTGGAGGTATGGTCTATTTTTCGGGGCTTCTACAAGGCACGGATGCATCGCAATTTTTTGGCCTTTCTTCAAAGGTGGTGGCGGGGCCGGGACAGTCATCATCGGAGATCCTTGGCCGGTGTGATCATATGGGTGCTGTGGAAGAACCGGAACAAGCATCGCTATGAGGGGCGTAGTGCTGGGGTTGCTTTCTTGGTTCGGGAGGTGAAGCGGCAGTTTCGGAAGTCGCTTTCGGGTTGTCGTCACCTTTCGCCTATTC
>JANAVB010000287.1:10000-132610 GCA_029216955.1 Iris pallida
GTGAAGGCGTTTCCGGTGAACTGGAGTTGGGAAAGATGGGTGCTGAAGATGAAGTTGTTTAAATATTGGATGGCCATCTGGAGAGGTAGACGGCCGCCAATCTTCTTCTCTCTACAGGTAATAGCACTGAAGTCTCCGATACAAAGCCAAGGGAGGTTAATTAGGTTAAGGTGGGTATCCAGCAGGTCAGTCCAGAGTTGTTTACGCTCGGAGATGTCACAACTGCCGTGAACTGCGAACAAAAGGGAGCGCTTCGGGAGCATGGGGTGTTCTATCTAACATATGAGGGCATGTTTGGAGTCATACAGGGCACCTATCTTCACGTCAGCCATACAAAGGATCCAGATATCGTGACGGCTTGCAAAAGCGTAGGAGAAGCCTAACTGCAGTTGAGTGGATTTTAACCTCTTGTTGGGGATTTTAGGTTATAAAATAATTAAGATATCTATCTTGTGAATCTTCTTGAGACTGATGAGTCTCCTTGTAGTCGGTTTGTTTGCCAGGTCGCGGACATTCCAGGTAAGGATGTTAAGTATTGGAGTTGCTGGGGAGGGGTTGTTTGGTGCGCTTGGATGGTGACCTCGTGCACATGGCTTTCGTCTCTTTGGCTCCTCTTTTATCTGATTTTTTGTTGGTGGTAGTGGGTTTCGCTATCTGAGATGTGGTTCTGTCCGGGATTTGTTCTTCATAGGGGGGAGAGTGTGATTCTGTCGTGCTATTGTATAAATCTCCTGCGGTCTAAAAGGGGAATCCGGCATCAATGACCTGTTGGCCCGGAGCACCTGCCCTCTGCCCATAATTGCAAGGGCTTCTGTACGAATGACTTCGTTGTCGGGGTGGTCTCCAGGGGGCGTTGGATCGGTGATTTGGAGGTCCCGTGGGGGCGGCCCGAAAGTACTCAGAGTAAGGTCACAAGGGCGCCCGATCTCCATGCCCGGATATAGGGGCTCGGGTGGTTCATTGTGGACTACAATCTCCAGGGAGGAGTTAGAATCTTCTGTGCCAAGTGCGTTGAACTGGTTGGATAGGTGTAGAGCAAGAGGAATATAGGGAACCAAGGCGTTGCCGGGGGATGTGGCATTGCCCGGAGTGTCCTTACTGGATTCGAATCTGATGTGGGAGTTTGGACGCGGAAGCAAGGGTGATTGTGGATGGGGTTGTTGTTTTCTTCCCGCAGAAGGTGAGGGATCTTTTTGGGTTGTTTTCTTCTTAAGCTCTGGGTGAAGACGAAAACAGTGCTCGGTGAGGTTGCCGTACAAGTGACAGTGTTTGCAATAGATGATGTGTCGTCATAGACAATTTGCTGGGCGTGCGTCTTGTTCCCAAGCTCGGTGAGGATATGGTTGGGGGGGTCGATGGAAAGGTCGAGCTCCACACAGATTCTGGCATAGTACGCTTTGGAGAGGTTGCTTGTTTCTTTAGCCGTTGCCACATACAAGCCGAAGGAATTGGCAATGTACTTAAGCGCTGCTAGGACGAAGCAAATGAGGGAGAGGGTGGAGAGAGTCACCCAGGCTGAAACCTTTGCTGAGTCTTCCTTGGACCAGACCGTTTGGTGGGAGTCAACCTTGCTGAAGTCTGCAGACCATTTGATGATTTTCATTTGGTGGGAGTCAACCTTGCTGGTGACCTTGGACCAGACCGTCTTGTGGTCTTATTCGGAGGAGAAGTAAATGAGGATATGTTTGGGGTCTAAGGGGGCCACCCGGTAGGTCGCAGAAAGCCTCCAACCGGCGATGACTTCCTGGACGCGCTGAATCTTCGGGTAGCCGGATAAAAATTTAAGGACGAAGGTGTGCGGAAATGATGCTGTCATTGTATTCAATTCCATGGTGGAGAATGGCATTGTGGGAATGGAAGATTCCCTCGGATAATCGACTTCGGGGAGGTCAACATCTGGGAACAATAAGCCCTGCTTGGCTGCCCGATCTGGGCGGAGCTTGTCCGTATACGACAGCACCGCGACGAGGGACGGGGAGGGGGCTGTAGGGATGCCATGGTGCGCGTTCAGCGCGGGGGGGGGGGGGAGGGAGGAGGATGCAGCGGGGAGACTGACGGAGGGGGGCTCAGTGGTAGACTCGGTGCCAACGCAAGAAGGTCGACAGGAAGGGAGCGACCTGGAAGGGTAGGGTAGGTCGACCCAGAGAATGACACCACATCGGCATAGGTAACGCGGGGGGTAATAGAGGTGTGCGTGCCCGCAGAACGAGAGGCCTTGGCCGGGACAAAAGCAATTCCATGGAGGGACGCCAAAGGGGGGTATGTGCCCTCGGCTGCGAGAGGCAGGGCCCCAGAAGGAAGGATGGCAGGGAGGCATGCGCCTGAAGGACGGGGAGTGTATAAGCCTACGTTAGGGTGGGCCACATAAAGAGGACAGGCGCCTCGAGCAGCCAGGGGCTCAGATGGGGGGGAAGGGGGACCCCGGAGAGCATGCGTGCAATGGCACATGCGCCCACGTGTGGTAGGAGAGCATAAAGGGGAATGATGTCGGGAGCCTATGTGCCCCTAGCAGGGGATTGGGGCGCATAGGCGGGGGAGGGGCACGGAGCCACTGAAGAACAGTGATGCACGACGGAGTATACGTTCTCAGGAGGAGGCAGCGCATGGAGAGGGGCGTTCTCGGGAGCACATGCGCCCACTAGGGAGGTGGCGCATAGGCAGGGTATACGCCTGAGAGGGGTAAAGCCACTGAAGCAGTGGGCCTTGTCAATGAGCAGGAACCAGCAGTGCTCGAGGAGACCGAGCGGAAAAGCGCCCCTCCCGAGGAGCAGCCCGGGACATCCAAAATACGACGGACGGCAAGTCGGCAAGGGGGCAGGAGTCGCTCGGCGACGAGGGAGGCGGAGGTGGCCGGCGCTCGCTGCAGAGGAGGATCGAACACGGGGTCCGGCCGCGGTCGCAGAGGAAGGAGGAAGCTCCAACCAGCGACGAACACAGAGGGGGAGAGGGAGACGAGGAGGCCGGAGTGGGGGGCGAAGGCCAAAAGGGAAGGTACGGGGACAGGGAGGCCACGGGAGGCCGAGGGCGGCGGCGACCCGAGGACGGCGAAGAGATCTGGGGGAGGGACATGAGGACAGAGGGGGGGTAGGGGGACGGCAGGAAAGGGGAGGACGAAAGGAGGGAGGAGGAGGGAAGCCGGCCGCCGAAGAGGAGCTCTGGACGCCGAACTAGTCGCGGGGGGGGGGAAGGGGAACCCCGCGGGATCGCACCTGAAGGGGGGGAGGAGGGAAGCATAGGTCAAAAATAATAATAATAATAATAATAATATATATATATATATATAAATATATATATATATATATATATATATATATATATATATATATATATATATATATATATATATTGATATCTAATTTTTCATATAGGTATATTGTAACTACATTCATCAGGTGTATGCTCATTTTTTGTAAGAAACTACCAAACTGATAAGGTGGCATAATGTAATGGCATCCATTATAGGAGAGTAAGTCTCATTATAATCAATCCCAGGACATTGAGAGTGAAATTACCCTAGAGAGAGTGAATAGGGTTTAACTAATAATTAAGAATAGTTATGAACACTAGTAGACAATTTAAATATAAGATCCGATGTGACATCCGATGTATCATGGTATCCTCCATGGTGTTGGCCTAAACAGTCAATGACTAACTTAATTTTGATACTCTACAACACACATACTCAATATGACTTCATGTGTCACGACCCGCACCCAGTGTAAGGGCACGAGACCGTGGGTACGTCCAGCCTACGCCGTAGTTTCAGCGGTAGAATGCTGTCCTAGGTCTCAACAATCATCTAACACAAAGTAAATGTACCTGTCTAATATAGATATACTCTCCAAACGGAGGACTATCTCAAAAAGATACTACTCAATCACAAGTAACTAAGATGGATATCAGCACAAAATGAAATAGATAGAAGGATCTCAAAGTTTAATACAGAACCAGAATTGAAAGAGTTTAAGTGTTATCCATACCACACACAGAGTACGAATAAATACAACTCATGAGGATACCTGAAAACAACAACTAGACAACAACCTAACAAACTACTCCAAGCTCTACTGGTGTCTCCTTTAGGCTAGCTGGATCCTCTAAGTTCTCTGTAAAATTTTGTCAACATATCCAGTCAGGATCGAGCGAATATATTGTAACGACCCAGTCCCAAAATACGTAGGACTAGGAACGTAGACATGCCAGCTGTATTCATACGAAGTATACTCCAATATATGGAAGCCTCGTATAAATACATAAGCTGTAAAATATAGTAGAACCATAACTAATCTCACCCACACAAAAATAAAAGAATAGAAGATCTCATATAGTCAACTATGAAATGGTCATTTGGTACATGTAGTTGGGCGGAGACAAATCCACTACCAACTATGAAAAGAAATACATGATGTACAAAGAATGAATTTGGCGAGCGAAGCGAAGACGATCCAAAATACAATCATCCTCGAAGAAATAGCGATGATCTCGGCTAGAGCTAGAGCACCCGCGAAAGACAATAGCACACACACCTGGAGAGATAACCAGGTCCTCAGAGGGACGTAACAAGACATATAATATCATGCCATATAAACTGAATAAATATTGCTCAAATAAATAAGTAAATCGAATTATAACATGTTCCAATACGCACCTACTGAACGAGCGTACCATCCCCCCAACCAAACAAGGACAGGAGATGGTAAACTAATTCACGGTAACGTATCTTCCCATGCTATGAATCCAATATGGTATCCGGACTCCAACAAGGTTCAATACCTTCTCATCGAAGTAGTAAGTCACACCTACAACCAAACAAGGACAAGATGTGACAAACTAGTCCGCGACAAGTTATTGTTCCAAGCCACGGTCAGATACAAGTACCCAAACCAAAAGTACTCGTACCTAACGGATAAAGGTGCCTAACCGTTCTAAGTGAAATATAGTTAAGAACAATCCTTCCTACGCATGGGCCCTGGCTGAATAGGATCGGCGTAGTCCCCCTTGGGCACCAGAGGCCCCATCAGTAAGAGCATGACGTTCCGCAGAATCGTCAGTGACCGTCAGTAATCATGGATCATCAATCCCGTATCTCCAGCGGAGAGTCCGGGTCACAAGGGAAAGTGCATCGAAGCCCATACGCTAAGGAATTGTCCTCCCCGCCCAATTCCTACTATGTTGTATCCACAACATTAACCTCTATAACCGCTAAGTCAAACTAGCATGCAACCTCTATTAGCGGTTATTCCTATCGCACGGCTTGTACGTACTGGGGGCCAGCCAATCACGTACTTTCGTGTCCTATATACGACACACAACTTCGTGTTACAACGTGTCAAGGCCAATGAATGCAATACACAAGGTAGTCCCTTAAATCTAGGTTTAATTTGTAAGAAAATAATACACAGCAGGAAATATAATGAACAGTAAGTTCTAACAAGTTAAGCCATGTATCACAGTTTATTTTGCATAAAGAAAATAAGTAATGCATGAAATATGAGCTAAAATAATTAAACAACGAATGGCAAGGTGTCTTGCCTAGTAGGACGCCTGGTGTGCTGCGATAATCATGGTGGCATGAACTGCGACTTCGGTGCAACAACTATACCAGGTGACCTCGGATGGTGGCACGGATTGTTCCATCGGGTCCAGGACGGTCAACTTAGTTAGGGTGGACAAAGGGTTGTGCAGAATTTGTGAGAGAATAGGAAGGATGGAATTTGTCTCAAACAGAAGGATAATTAAAAGAATTCGATAAATAATATATATAATTTGGAACAGTATTTCTTATTTCGAAAATAAATATATAATACTTGGAAAACTTTTATTTACTAGTTAAAAATAATTTAAATAAGTATTTAAAATATAGAAAAAAATCATTTTATGGTTAATACTATTATTTAGAAAATACAAAAAAATAATATTTGTATGTCAAGAGTCATATATTCAAATACCATAAAAATAGTGTACCAATAGTATTTTAGGGTTTTGAGACAAAATTTTGAAAATAATATTGGCCAAGCCTATTACAATATTTTGTTACAATACAATTTTTGGAAAATATTATATAAATATTTTATTTCATATAGTAAAATAACAAATAGTTGCTAAGAATATCAATTAATAATAGTAACATAATTATTATAACAACATATATACATATGTATACTTCATAGGATATAAATAACAATAATAATAATAATAATAATAATAATAATAAATAATAGATATTAAATAATAAACAAAAACTTATACGAAAACACAAAGCAAAACACAAAAAAAATCGAAGTCAAACTCTTTCTGTGGTTCTCCTGGAGAGAACCACTCGTCAACAGTAGAAAAAAATAAATAAAAACCATGAAAAAGCAGATGGAGGAGTAAGATGAGAGCGGAAGGTCGGGAGAATGAGAGAGGGGGCGACGATCGGAGCTGGGGGTCGTCGGGGCTCCGGCGGGTGCGGGCTGAGGAGAAGAAAGAGAGGGCGGTGTGGGAACAGCACCTCGGCGAGGCGGCGCATGGCCTGAGGCTAGGGCGCGCGGAGCTGCGTGCGTCGGCGCGCTCGCGCTGGCACGGCGGTAGGTTTCAGGCAGCGGTGGAGGGCCATGTTCGTGGAGGTCGCTCGCGGAGTTTGCTGGCTGCGACGGAGGGCTCGACCGGGGCTTGGCTGGGCGGCGGCGTGAGGCAGTCGGCGAGGGGCCAACGGCGAAGAGGTCGGCGGGCTTCGGTCGGCGGGTTAAGGTGAGTGGTTAGGGTTAGGGTTTTTATTGTCTCCGATTTGGGTTTTCCTTTGGTTTTTTTTTCTTTTTGGGCGCACCGCCGGCGAAGGCCGGGTTGGCGCGGTGCTGGTCGAAGGACGGCACATGCGTTGGAGATTTGCACGGCCGTGGGTGGTGCAGCCATGACTTGATGGCGGTTGGGAGCAGAGGGGCGCTGGCTGGTATGATATCGACGGAAGGGTTTTATGGGGTCGGTGAGTGGTGGTGGCTGGGTGTGGCCGGAGATGCCGACGGCGGTGGTGGTGACGACTGGGCTGGTGGTGGCTGGGACTGTGGTGACGGGGGTCGGTTGATGGTGGTGGTAACATAGGTGGTCGAGATGAAGAGTGGTCGACGGCTGCCCTAGTCGAAGGATGCTGGCGGTCGTGGGTGGCGGTGCAGGGGGTTTGGTGGTCGAAGGTGCTGGGTGTGGACGAGATGGGTCTGTGCGGGTGGTCGGAGTGGCCCGGCAGTGGTGGCAGGAGGTGATGGGTTGGCTAGAGGGTGGTGTCGATTAGGTTAGGTTAGGATTAGGGTTTTGGATGAATCGTGTCGGAGTTGTCGACACGGAGAAATAAATGTATTTGTAATGGATGGAATAAGAATTTGGGATGTGGAACACGGACACTGACACGAGGCACTGCACTTGTGGTGGAAGAAATATTTGTGTGGATGAATAATGAATTGGAGGAGTACCTACCTATTTATAGGATGTGAGAATTCCCAATAAGATAAAGTTTAGGATTTGTTTAAACCCAAAATAGATAACTCAATCCATAATTTAATTTATTTCAATAAATCCAAATCAAAATCAAAATCTAATTCCAAATACAAATCAATTTTAAATCTAATTAGATTCTTGGTTTAAAATCAAATCAATAAATCAAATTTCAATTATTTAACTATTTAAATAAATACATAAATTCAAATCAAGATTTAAATGGTCACAATAACTTCGAAATATATTTTCCAAAAATATTAATAATAATAATTTCGAAAATTGTATTTTTATTTAAAATAAACTAATAAATATTTACGAGATATATGTATGCACAAATATTCTTTACATAAATATACTTTCTAATATACCATTTTATAGGAAAAATACTTTATAATTATGACTGCGTAAATAAAAGGCTTTTCATGATTAAAACCATAAACTTGAAATGATAGCTAGAAATAATTATTACCTATATTGTTTTGAAACCATAAAAATAGAAAAAAATATTTTTCTAAAAATATGTACGCTCGCACATATTCGCACTCGTCGAGCAATTTCGAAAAATAAAATTTTCGTACACGACGTACAATACGACTACGTGACGTACAATACAAAATTTTAATTCAGTACCAAATTTAATAAAAAAATGTAGTAGAAATTTAGGGGTTTTACGTCCTACCCAACTTAAAAGAATTTTGTCCTCGAAATTAAGAATTTCGTAGGGCGGTGAGAGGACACAAGGGGGGTATCAATGGCGATCCAACGATGACAATGTTTTCACAAAATCATGTCGTAAGAAATCGCGATCTAGATCGTAGAAAAATAATACGGTATGGTCACGGGTAATGAATGAGGGTCACGATTAAGAGAACGAAATAGATTCGCTTTAATTAAGCGATTAGAGGGTCTTGATAGGGTCGAGTAGTTTAGGATGAAGATATAGCAACATCGAGTGAGAATGGTCATAGCCGATATGAAGGCTAGAGGAAGTTCTAGTATAACGCGTTCGCCCTCCTAAAATAGATGAAGGCGAAAGCAATATAGAGTTCGAAGGAGGCGTTTATCGAATACGATTACGTGATCCAAAGACGATCGAATAATTTCAAAGGAATTGTCAAGGCAGTCGTGGATGGAATTCTAGAGGACAAGCTTAACTATGTCCCCATCCACGTAGAATAATAGGCAAAAGCGAACCAAGTGCACTCGGTTGATCAGACCATCATGCACCGGTTCTGATTAGACGCTAAGTTAGTGGAAATTCTTCCAATAACATATGTCATGAACAAGCTTGATAAAGATTTGAGCTTGCAAAACTAGGCTACATTAGCATCATTAGTCTAGATAGTAAAAATATAGGCACGAGATTAAGATTGAAATAAAGAGCAAATATGAATAGTCTAAGAGTCATAAGGATCTAAGTCTTGTTTATTCCTATACCATCATTCTATGGTTTTATTTACCAAGGCTTGGTTGACCAAATGGGTTAACTTCCTCTAGTCTCTATGGTATAAATAATACTATTTGTATTCCCTTAATGGTCAAGGGTGTGTGGGGTATTCTACCCAACTTAAAGAATTAAGCTAAGGGTGTTTTGGGACAACTAACTAGTAGGGCCAATCTCTAGCAAGCACGAAGGGAAGATAAGAATAGGGATGGAATGAAGCAAGTAAGATGCAATTGATGAGTCAAACGGTAGATAAAATCAAGGAAAAATGTCAAGTATGTGGATGAGATCCTAGACTTCTAATCCTATTCGCAGGCTTGCTTGGTACGGTAAAGTAACCAAACAACATACTTGACCTGCATGGGCCACCACAAAAACATGTAACGATCCAGTCCTAAAATACGTAGGACTAGGAACGTAGACATGCCAGCTGTATTCATACGAAGTATACTCCAATATATGGAAGCCTCGTATAAATACATAAACTGTAAAATGCAGTAGAACCATAACTAATCTCATCCACACGAAAATAAAAGAATAGAAGATCTCATATAGTCAACTATGAAATTGTCATTTGGTACATGTAGTTGGGCGGAGACAAATCCACTACCAACTATGAAAAGAAATACTTGATGTACAAAGAATGAATTTGGCGAGCGAAGCGAAGACGATCCAAAATGTAATCATCCTCGAAGAAATAGCGATGATCTCGGCTAGAGCTAGAGCACCTGCGAAAGACAATAGTACACACCTGGAGAGATAACCAGGTCCTCAGAGGGACGTAACAAGACACATAATATCATGCCATATAAATTGAATAAATATTGCTCAAATAAATAAGTAAATCGAATTATAACATGTTCCAATACGCACCTACTGAACGAGCGTACCATCCCCCCAACCAAACAAGGACAGGAGATGGTACACTAATTCACGGTAACGTATCTTCCCATGCTATAAATCCAATATGGTATCCGGACCCCAACAAGGTTCAATACCTTCTCATCGAAGTAGTAAGTCACACCTATAACCAAACAAGGACAAGATGTGACAAACTAGTCTGCGACAAGTTATTGTTCCAAGCCACGGTCAGATACAAGTACCCAAACCAAAAGTACTCGTACCTAACGGATAAAGGTGCCTAACCGTTCTAAGTGAAATGTAGTTAAGAACAATCCTTCCTACGCATGGGCCCTGGCTGAATAGGATCGGCGTAGTCCCCCTTGGGCACCAGAGGCCCCATCAGTAAGAGCATGACGTTCCGCAGAATCGTCAGTGGCCGTCAGTAATCATGGGTCATCAACCCCGTATCTCCAGCAGAGAGTCCGGGTCACAAGGGAAAGTGCATCGAAGCCCATACGCTAAGGAATTGTCCTTCCCGCCTAATGCCTACTATGTTGTATCCACAACATTAACCTCTATAACCGCTAAGTCAAACTAGCATGCAATCTCTATTAGCGGTTATTCCTATCGTACGGCTTGTACGTACTAGTGGCCAGCCAATCACGCACTTCCGTGTCCTATATGCGACACACAACTTCGTATTACAATGTGTCAAGGCCAATGAATGCAATACACAAGGTGGTCCCTTAAATCTAGGTTTAATTTGTAAGAAAATAATACACAGCAGGAAATATAATGAACAGTAAGTTCTAACAAGTTAAGTCATGTATCACAGTTTATTTTACATAAAGAAAATAAGTAATGCATAAAATATGAGCTAAAATAATTAAACAGCGAATGGCAAGGTGTCTTGCCTGGTAGGACGCCTGGTGTGCTACGATAATCATGGTGGCATGAACTGCGACTTCGGTGTAACAACTATACAAGGTGACCTCAGATGGTGGCACGAATTGTTCCATCGGGTCCAGGACGGTCAACTTAGTTAGGGTGGACAGAGGGTTGTGCAGAATTTGTGAGGGAATAGGAAGGATGGAATTTGTCTCAGACAGAAGGATAATTAAAAGAATTCGATAAATAATATATATAATTTGGAAAAGTATTTCTTATTTCGAAAATAAATATATAATAATTGGAAAACTTTTATTTACTAGTTAAAAATAATTTAAATAAGTATTTAAAATATAGAAAAAATCATTTTATGGTTAATACTATTATTTAGAAAATACAAAAAAATAATATTTGTATATCAAGAGTCATATATTCAAATACCATAAAAATAGTGTACCAATAGTATTTTAGGGTTTTGAGACGAAATTTTGAAAATAAATATTGGCCAAGCCTATTACAATATTTGTTACAATACAATTTTTGGAAAATATTATATAAATATTTTATTTTATATAGTAAAATAACAAATAGTTGCTAATAATATCAATTAATAATAGTAACATAATTATTATAACAACATATATACATATGTATACTTCATAGGGTATAAATAACAATAATAATAATAATAAATAATAATAATAGATATTAAATAATAAACAAAAACTTACACGAAAATACAAAGCAAAACACAAAAAAATTGAAGTCAAACTCTTTCTGTGGTTCTCCTGGGAGAACCACTCGTCAACAGTAGAAAAAAATAAATAAAAAGCATGAAGAAGCAGATGGAGGAGTAAGATGAGAGCGGGAGGTCAGGAGAACGGGAGAGGGGGCGCGATCGGAGCTGGGGGTCGTCGGGGCTCCGGCGGGTGCGGGCTGAGGAGAAGAAAGAGAGGGCGGTATGGGAACAGCACCTCGGCGAGGCGGCGCATGGCCGGAGGCTAGAGAGCACGGAGCTGCGTGCGTCGGCGCGCTCGCGCTGGCGCGGCGGTAGGTTTCAGGCAGCGGCGGAGGGCCAGGTTCGTGGAGGGCGCTCGCGGAGTTTGTTGGCCGCGGCGGAGGGCTCGACCGGGGCTTGGCTGGGCTGCAGCGTGAGGCGGTCGGCGAGGGGCAACGGCAAAGAGGTCGGCGGGCTTCGGTCGGCGGGTTAAGGTGAGTGGTTAGGGTTAGGGTTTTTATTGTCTCCGATTTGGGTTTTCCTTTGGTTTCTTTTTTTTTTGGGCGCGCCGCCGGCAATGGCCGGGGTGGCGCGGTGCTGGTCGGAGGACGGCACATGCGTTGGGGATTTGCACGGCCGTGGGTGGTGCGGCCATGACTTGAAGGCGGTTGGGAGCAGAGGGGCGCTGGCTGGTACGATATCGACGGAAGGGTTTCATGGGGTCGGTGAGTGGTGGTGGCTGGGTGTGGCCGGAGACGCCGACGGCGGTGGTGGTGACGACTGGGCTGGTGGTGGCTGGGACTGTGGTGACGGGGGTCGGTTGATGGTGGTGGTAACATAGGTGGTCGAGATGAAGAGTGGTCGACGGCTGCCCTAGTCGGTGGATGGTGGCGGTCGTGGGTGGCGGTGCAGGGGGTTTGGTGGTCGAAGGTGCTGGGTGTGGGCGAGATGGGTCTGTGCGGGTGGTCGGAGTGGCCCGGCAGTGGTGGCAGGAGGTGATGGGTTGGCTGGAGGGTGGTGTCGATTAGGTTAGGTTAGGATTAGGGTTTTGGATGAATCGTGTCGGAGTTGTCGACACGGGAAAATAAATGTATTTGTAATGGATGGAATAACAATTTGGGATGTAGAACACGGACACTGACACGAGGCACTGCACTTGTGGTGGAAGAAATATTTATGTGGATGAATAATGAATTGAAGGAGTACCTGCCTATTTATAGGATGTGGGAATTCCCAATAAGATAAAGTTTAGGATTTGTTTAAACCCAAAATAGATAACTCAAGCCGTAATTTAATTTATTTCAATAAATCCAAATCAAAATCAAAATCTAATTCCAAATACAAATCAATTTTAAATCTAATTAAATTCTTGGTTTAAAATCAAATCAATAAATCAAATTTCAATTATTTAACTATTTAAATAAATACATAAATTCAAATCAAGATTTAAATGGTCACAATAACTTCGAAATATATTTTCCAAAAATATTAATAATAATAATTTCGAAAATTGCATTTTTATTTAAAATAAACTAATAAATATTTATGAGATATATGTATGCACAAATATTCTTTACATGAATATACTTTCTAATATTCCATTTTATAGGAAAAATACTTTATAATTATGACTGCGTAAATGAAAGGCTTTTCATGATTAAAACCATAAACTTGAAATGATAGCTAGAAATAATTATTACCTATATTGTTTTGAAACCATAAAAATAGAAAAAAATATTTTTCTAAACATATGTACGCTCGCACATTTTCGCACTCGTCGAGCAATTTCGAAAAAATAAAATTTTCGTACACGACGTACAATACGACTACGTGACATACAATACAAAATTTTAATTCAGTACCAAATTTAATAAAAAAATGTAGTAGAAATGTAGAGGTTTTACATATATAACTATGAAAGCAGTTCCAAAACATGGTAGAAAATATAGAGCTAACAATAGAATAAAGTACATGACGTGCTGTAAAAGAAGTACAGGAATAAAAGAAGTACAGATAATACTCAGTACATGAATATAATAAAGAAAATCTAACTGTAACATATATATAAGTGATTCAGAGCACAAGACAGTTATATGATTGGCTTAGGTTGTACATGATTATTCTACGGTAACTCTATTATACGTGAGGGTATAATAGACATGCACATTTTTATACTAGAAGGATTTATTCACATAACCACTTCTACTCTACCTACCCCAATCAATACACAAGGATCCGATCAAGTTACATTACGTACATGATTGTTAGTTATACATGAAGCACATGTGAGCACATGAGAGTACATGAGAGCACGTGTGTATATAAAGAAATACGAGTACAAGGAGTACATGATGCACATGATGAAGTACATGAACATGAAATATCCGATGCACCCGATGAGGGGATAACATCTCATAAAAAGATCCATATAGTACTAATTCGTGTTAACAACGTGTCAGCATCAAGTAAAATAGTCTAGAGCAGGCAATATAGATACTATCATGAATGAAAACTAACAGAGAATATACTCGCCTGATATCCTGAGCAACTGATGTGTATCAGTGTCCGAACTGGAGTCACAAAGTCCTATTATATGAGATACAGGTCACAATGTGTTCTAAATTGAATAATAGATTTAAGCAATAAAATCTACCTACTACTAGGCTACCTCTAGGTCAGAAAGTCAAACTTTAGTCAAACGGTCAACCTTCTAGAGTTTTTGGCTAGTTAGGCTATTTAGGTGTTTAGGCAACTTGGTACCAGCCTAATGCTTACATCAAACTAAACTCAACTTCCTTATCTCAAACATATACCATACCATATATCCTAAGTATCACACACACACACACACACACACACACACACATATATATATATATATATATATATATATATATATATATATATATATATATATATATATATATATATATATACAATGACACTACCTCTTATCCAATACATATATAATGTATCACAATACCTAACATATAAGTGAATACCCACTAAATACAGCAACTAAAACAATAGAGGTCAACAATAGGTGGTTGACTGACCTAACACAGGGAGGTAATACTCTCATTGGACCTATATGCAGGGCAATGTATCCCTACATGCTCTGATACATGTGGTATCAGATATGTAGGCTACAATTATGCAGTAAATGAATTAAGGTACAGGACCAAATTCAACTGAACATAAGGAGCAACTCCAACTACAAATCATTCATGATACACATAAGTAAATGGGAAGACTCAAACCTGGACAGAAGAAGTATGCATGCAGGGCAATGTTTGGAAGAGTGGACTGAACCTAAACTAAGGGAGTGAGGTTCTCATGATCTGATACAATACAGGGGTGCTATGATGAATACAGGAAAGGAATGTCTAAAGCAAGGCTATTGTGCAGAATATCTAATGTAGTACCTGAGCAAGGGGCATGCAATGTGCAATAAATGTATCTATGTTCAGATACTTGGAGTTCATATTTGAATCCAGTAACCTGACTTGGACATCCTGATGTGCAGGATATTAAGGAAATATAGGAACAAAATAAAGTATCGAACATGCTAATATACAGGACTAATACATTATATGTAGTACAGTTATATGGATGAATACAGGACATGTGAATGTTAATAAAGGTGCAGTAAAATACTATGGTGTTCTGTTACATTGTATGCAGGATGTGCTAATGAATCAAGATGCAATGAGTGAAGGTTAAAAGGATTTGCAGGACATCTTATTTGGTATGCTCAACTGACCAAGTAGCAGGATATCTAAATGGGATAAAATGAGCTAAGGGTGTGTAGTGGGCTATTGAAATGGCTAATGTATGAATCTGCAGTTTGCATTAGATGCAGTATAAGGCAGTGAGGGACAGGTAATGTAATGCATTAGAAAGTGAGTGCGGTGTTAACACAATGTGGGAATGAAAACCTGTCCTAATGCAAGACATCTGAATGTATGCAGATAAGTAGTGTATGCAGGACAAGAAGAATAGGCAATAAAGTACAGAAAAGAATGCAAGATGCAGGACATATATATTATGATGCAGTGGATATGCAAATGAAACGGCTGGCTCTGGATACTCTATAGGACATGAGGGAGGATATGAAGGATATGACCAGTGGCTCGATTGGTCATGCAAACAGATCTGGCAATGTGGGCAGTGGTTTAAACATGGGTGAATGCAAGATATCTAATTTGAATATAGTGAAGGTTGTACAGAGAACTAAATGCAGTATGCAGGAGTAATATGCTACTGTAAATACAGCGAACATGTGTGAAGTACAGGGCATGCATTATTCACTGCTCGACTGAACCCAGTAAAGATCTGAGCAAGGTGGGCAGTGTAGATGTTAGGCTATGCATCTAGGGTGATTTAGATGTGAAACAACAGTTGAAAAACTAAAATATAAATCTGTACAGAACAACAAAGCAACCAGTGGGCATATACCATGAACCCGAGCTCCCCTATGGCCCATAACATCTACCAAAACCAACCCAAATCACAAAATAACAGTCCACACATTATACACAGTATATTACCAACCAATATATCTAATTATATTTGAATTTAAAGCAATAAAATTCCTAAAAGACATTTCACCAAACACTTGACGTGCGTATCCGATACTCTTGCGATACGCACCTCAAATGAATCCAAAATTGTCCCAAATCCTTCCTAATGCTATGGGGACCCTAATTGAATGCATCTATAGAAAGAAATGTGAAGTTTGAAGGTGTTTAGAAGCTCTTACCACTTGAGAGATGGATTCTCAAGGAACAACCTCTAGATCTAGATCTTCTTCACTTCCAATGGCCAAATTGTCCCAATAGGCTCCCTCCAAGCAAATAGAGGCTTCCTCTCTTCAAGGGGAAGAGATTGCAACTTATTTGGAGGAATTTGGACCCAATTTGAGGAATGGAGGCAATTTGGGGAAGAACACCAAATTAGGGTTAGGGTTCTTAATAAAAGGGGAAGAAGAGAGGATAATCATACTATAAATAGCAAAGAAAATAGGGGGTGGCCGGCCATGATGAGTGGGTTAGGGCTTGGTTAATGTGCGTTAGCTAAAAGCCTCTTTTATTGTCATTTAAAAACCCTTTTAGAGAAAGGCCCAAAGTGGTTTAATATCTAAGTCAATTTCTAGCCTCTATATGATATACTAATATGAAATAGAGTCCAACTATCAAGTCTAAATCCACTAAAAAAGTTTCTATGGTCATTGTTAGCCTCTAGTGAAAGTAGCTCTAAGGTTTCACTAACTAATAAAACTAACACAATACATTAATTAAAATAATATTAAAATAATCAAAAATTCACAATTTACCAAAAAGTTCAAAAATACCCTCAGTTTAGAAAAGTGGTAGTTACATCATGCAATGCAGCATATGGATGTATCACATGAAGATTAGACATCTTGCTCAAAGAATACTTCAAAATTTAAATTTATGAGATAGCATATTGGTATCGTGTTTTTCGTATTTGTCATGTTTTTTTCATTTATTTTATAGGACCAATTATATATCGGGTCGCAACTAGCACTAGTAAGCTAAACTTGATCTTAACTATAATTTAAATCCCACTAAAACATTCTAGGTCAGAAGAAGCCGAACTCGGGCAGAGTTTGGTCCCAGCAAACTCGGGCATAATTTGGTCCCTCTGACCCAGTTTACAAATTTGACCGTTCTCTCCTGAAGAACAGGTCTCTGACATTCGAAATTTAGAACATTAGATAGATCGAGTTCATACCGAATTTGGTTCCCAGTGACCATTTAAATTTTTTTATAAATAGTCATTGAGTTCTCCATTTAAACTCATGCATTCACTCATTCTTCACTTGCAAACCTATTTCATTCTAAGCTATTTAGTCTTGCAATCCACAAGAACAACTCCCAAGCCATCTAGTGCCAAGTGCAATCTCGGTTATAATTCTGTTCAAGTTGTAAAGCTTGGATTTCCTAAGTTATATTGTTGGCCCATTGGTCATATGGTCAAACTAATTTTAATAATTGATCAAACTCTGTCTTGATATATGAAACTAGTCAAGATATCTCGGACTCTTGGACATGATCAAGAACAGCTATCTACACAGTTCAAGACCAAAGCGCTGTTTGCCTGTTCGAGTCTGTATTTCTTTAAGCAATGTATTTTTTATTTTATTTGAGTCTAGGAATACTTTGTACACCGAGTCGTACTGGCAAATAGGCTATTCCAAAATGATTTCAAAATATTTTTAAAATGTCCTTAGTTTTGAAAAATATTCGTATTTACAAAAAGCTCCAAAAAGGTTTTCAAAAAGGTTTTCAAAATTCCCCAAAAACTAATTTTAAAACCCTAACCTAACCCTGACAGAACTCGACCAGAGTTCGGTTAGTGGCCGTTTTATTTTTGAATTCCTTGGAACTTGGTCCTCCTGCAGTTGCGGATTTGACCGAGATTTTCTCATCGAGTTCTGCCCGAATTCTGCCAGAATTCTGTCTTTGGAATTTCTATAAATAGAGAAGGATTTCGATCATTTTAACTCACTCATTCACTTTCAATCTTCTCTCTTCTAAAAAGCTTTCAGTCTTCCAAAGAGTTTTTCTCGAGCTTTAATTTTCAGATCCCAAGCCAGTTACAATCCTCTAGTCGATTTGCCAGTACGGTATGGTCTAGAAGTTTCAGAGTGATTGTAACCAGAAGGCTTGATAGAAGAATACCTCTTCATAATTGAAGTTGGACGAGTTCTTCGTATCAAAGCTCGCGTTGTAGAAGTTGCAAGGACTTCGTAAGAAAACTTGCGGTTTTGCCAATAGTGGATTCAACTGGTAGCAAGAGTTCTACCAACTGGACTAGTCCTCAACAGAGGAAAACCAGTATACATCGATGTCTTTGCGTTTGCTTTCTTATCTCTACCTTTACATTATTTAGTTGTGATTATTATTCTGTGATCTTGCTGCTAACATTTTTAATTAGCATTATTTCGCTGCCAACTCTATTCACCCCCCCCGCTAGAGTATTGTGCTTTACGATTTCGTTCCTACAATTGGTATCAGAGCAGGTGTTACAGGTAAAGCAAGGTAACAGTGTAATTATTTATTTTAGCTAATTGTTATATAGATCACAGCACAACACATGGCAATTATGAAATTCACAAGTGAAGACCAGGCCACAAACAGACCTCCACTGTTTGATGGTACGAATTATACCTATTGTAAAACACGGATTAGTTTCTTCTTGAAATCACTTGACTTTGATTTATGGTCTATTGTTATTGATGGCTATCAAAAACCACCTCGTATAAATGTTGATGGAGTTTTAATTGAAAAACCCCAAAACAGATATACAGAGAAAGAAAAGAAAAAGGCCAGTCTTGACGCACGTGCTATTAACGCTTTATTTTGTGCTTTAGACAGAACTGAATTTAACAGGGTGTCTATCTGCACAACTGCTAATGAAGTGTGAAAGCTTCTTGAAGTCACACATGAAGGTACGACTCAAGTCAAAGAATCAAAGGTCAGCAGACTTACTCAAGAGTATAAG
The DNA here is from genome assembly GCA_029216955.1 of Iris pallida. Classification (NCBI taxonomy): domain Eukaryota; kingdom Viridiplantae; phylum Streptophyta; class Magnoliopsida; order Asparagales; family Iridaceae; genus Iris; species Iris pallida. The sequence continues at coordinate 28,894 of JANAVB010000287.1, forward strand.
GTGTTCAAAATGAAGCCCAACGAAATAGTTACTCAGATGTTCGAAAGATTCTTGGATATTGTAAATCCTTTGTCCTCCCTAGGCAAAGATTACAGTAACCATGAAAAGATTACAAACTCCTACGAGCACTTACCAAGAACTGGATTCCAAAGGCTACTGCAATCATTGAAGGGAACGACCTCACAACTATGTCCCTTGAAGTACTCATGGGTAAGCTACTCACTCATGAATTGGAGCTACAAGATTTTGAAGAGCCTGCACCAAAGGAGAAGACGATCGCTTTCAAGGCTCAACACAGAAAAGCTGCTGAAGGTGATTCAGACAACAGTGAATCTGATGCTGAAGATCAAGCACTCCTAAGAAGGAAATTCAAAAGATTCATGAGATATGAGAAGAAAGCCAAAGAAAACAATAGCAGCAACAACTGGTATCAAGATGATGCTGTCTGCTATGGCTGCAAGAAGAAGGGACACATGAAGAAGGATTATCCTACAAACTCATCATCAAGCAAGAAGAGCAACAGGTATGAGAAAAGGAACCTGAAGAGATCAACATCTCGGAGATATGCCAACACCAGCATATGGCATGAAAGTGAAGCCAGTGACTCAGAAGATGAACAATCAGAAGATGCTACAAATGTATGCTTTATGGCATCCGATCAGGTACTCTCTGAACCTGTAGTTGATACATATGATGACTTCACCTTTGAGCAATTAGGAGATGCCTTCAGTGAACTGATAAGTGATTACAGAAAACTGCGTAGCAAATATCAGACCTCTAAGAAGGTACTCAAAGAGTACAAAGGTGAAATAGGAAGACTTACCAACCTACTAGCTGAGGTTAGAAATAATGTTAGTGGGTCTGGTGAGCTTTCTTCTATTAAGCTCTTATTACACGAGACTACCAAGTCATCTGAAGAGAAAGACAAGGTTATTGACCAACTGAAAGAAGAACTTTCTAAAGAGAAGAAAAGTCTTCAAAGTGTATAAGTCAGAATAGAAGCACTCACTTCTGACTATACTAAGTTGTATGACACTTCCAAAGATTAGAAATTAGGTTAGGAAAACAGCCTGAGACTGCTGCTTCCTATCCTAACACGTGTCACTTACCGAATAATCGGAACATTTCCAAACCAAACACTGTCAGACCTAACCATATCAAACCTTTACCCCAAAAAGTTAAGCCCAAACAGGATTATAGGTATGCTTTCTTCTATACTAGAAAACCTAAACCTACCAACCATGCACATCACTCAGCTTTCAACACTAAATATGTACAATGTCATTATTGTGGCCACACTGGTATATTTCTTCTTCATGTAGAATCAGAAAGCTTGTTGATTTAAATATTTATGCATGGATACCAAAAGCTAACATTTCAGGACCCTACAAGAAATGGGTACTAAAAGTTTCATCTACAAACTGTTTTGTAGGTGGAACACCTTTCACATGCTAAAAGCAAATTGATACTCGGCAGCGGTTGTTCACGGCATATGACCGGTGACGCAACATTATTTGTAACTCTGTCGAAGAAGAAGAAGGAAGGCTATGTCTTCTTCGGTAACAACTTGAAAGGGTATATCATTGGTATCGGTGATGTTGGTAAGTTTTCCTATCCTGTGATTAAGGATGTCTGTCTGGTTACCGAGTTGAAACATAATCTACTCAGTATAAGTCATCTAGCTGATCATGGTTATGACATCAACTTTAGCAAAGACAAATGTACTATAGTTGATAGCTCAACTGGTAGTACTATCTTTGAAGGTATCAGGGAAGACAACATATATGTTTTCTATTTGTTGGAAGAAACTAACATTTCAGGTAGATACTTAATGGCTAAAAGTGATGAGAGTCATCTGTGGCATATGAGACTCGGTCACGCAAATATGGACACAATCTCAAGATTATCCACAAAGAAGCTAGTACACGGTTTACCGGATATAACATTCAAGAAGGATTCGGTATGCAGCCAATGTGAAAAGAACAAAGCTATCATATCCACATTCAAGTCAGTAAACGCAGTATGTACTACTAGACCTCTATAATTGCTACAAATGGACTTATTTGGTCCTAGCAGAGTTGCTAGCCTCGGAGGTAAGCTATATGCTTTTGTAATTGTAGATGATTACTCTAGATACACGTGGGTATACTTCTTGACACGCAAGAATGATGCACTATCCAAATTTGTCGCCTTTTGCAAGAAAGTACAGAATGATAAAGGTTGCATGATCACTCGTATTATAAGCGATCATGGTGGCAAATTCGAGAATGCAGAGTTTGAGCAATTTTGTGACACACACGATTTTGTACACGAGTTCTCCTGCCCTAGAACTCCATAACAAAATAGAGTTGTGGAACGTAAGAACAGAACTCTATCCAAAATAGCCAGAGTAATGTTAAACCAGTTTAGTCTACCCAAATATTTCTGGGCTGAAGCTGTCAATACAGCTTGTTTTGTTCTCAATAGAGTTCTAATTCGACCCAAATCGAAGAAGACTCCATTTGAGTTATGGTTTGATAGAATTCCATCAGTTTCATATTTTAGAATATTTGGTTGTAAGTTGTAATGCCTGTGGTTCGTATTACGTATTTCTGGAATACGTGTACATATTTATTCTTGTATTGCATGATTTTCTTGCTTAATTTTCTCCCTGGGCTTGGTTTATTCTTGGTTTGGGTTGGCTTGATTCGGTTTGGGATTGCTCTTGGTTCATCATGAACCAAGGGGTGAACCCCCTACCTACCACCACCACTCATATTTATTACCTATTTTTCTTCTCTCTCTTCATTAATCTCTTCTTCTTCTTCCATTTACTCCCTTCACCTACCAGGGAGAGAAGAGAGAGGTCTAGGCAAGTGTAACTTGCTCCATGGAGGAACTCTGATTTTATTGCTCCATTCTTTTCTTTACTATATTCTAAAATACTTTAGTACTTGGCATTTCTAATTTCTATGGCTAAATTCTTGTAGATCTAAGTTTACTTTATTTTTGGAATTCTTAGATTTTGATCTATTTAATCTTGTTATTTCCGAGTTTTGATGGTTCCATGTTGTAGAGAATTTTATTCTACCCAATTTTGACCTTTGAAAAGTTGGATTTGGACTTATTTTGACCAAGTTATGGACTTTTGAAGCTTTGGGTTCAAACCATGGAGTTCTTGCTGATTTGGAGAAGACAGTGAGCAGTGCACGAGCTTTTTAGCTTACGCCACTGAGCTGCGCGCGCTCTTTAGCGCAGCGTAGTCTGACCCATACGCTGCCTTTTGGAGGCGTATGTCTTGCATACGCTGCCTTGACAAGGAGTCGTATGGACCTCATACGCTGCCTTGATGAGGAGTCGTATGGAGTACATACGCTGCCTTGAAGAGGAGTTGTATGGAGTCCATACGCTGCCTTTTGGAGGCGTATGTCTTGCATACGCTGCCTTGACAAGGAGTCGTATGGACCTCATACGCTGCCTTGATGAGGAGTCGTATGGAGTACATACGCTGCCTTGAAGAGGAGTCGTATGGAGTCCATACGCTGCCTTTTGGAGACGTATGTCTTGCATACGCTGACTTGAGCGTAGCCTGACTTGAGCGTAGCCTGACTTGAGCGCAGCCTGACTTGAGCGCAGTCTGACTTAGACGCAACCTGATGTTTAGGCGCAACTGGACCTGACCCTACTTATCCTGGATCTTCTATAGCCCAGTATATTGATATTTTATTAGATATTTAACGTCCATTTTATATCCTTACGCCTTTTGTCCTGAACTTGATAATCACGAATTTATTTGATATGTTTGGAATTAATAATTGAGCATGACGTGATAGTGACCCGTAGTGGTGCACTCCTGACATAATAACCTGACATGACCTGATAGTGGCCCGTCGTGGTGCACTCCTGATAAGTACACTTGATATGATAAACCTGACATGATTATCTCGAATAGCTGTTGCGACGGCTACCTGACATGACATGACCTGTATAATTAATCTGGATACCGTGGGCGATTGTGTTTGTATAAATAAACCAGTCCTGTCTTGCATCATGTCTAGGACAGGGACTCCTGAGTACCACGGTCAGGAGTACCTACTAAAATGGACTAAGGTTAATAACTAGATTAATACATTAGTCATGACGAGATTTCCAAGCTACAGGCAATCCCGTTACCTGGGTACGCCTTGGGATCTGTAGCCTGCCGTCGAGTAGGGCACATTTCCAGCACGCTGTCATGTGTTGCACCCTTCAAGCTACCTAAGGGTACATTCGTTTCCTGGACGATGTACCCACCTGAATTCAACTCTAATCTTTTAACCCGGGTAACCTGGATGGTCTGCAGGGCTTGTGGCTGTGGAATAATCTTACTGCATCTCGTTAGTAATTAGGCTTGTGATAACCCTAGTTAGTTAAAGTATCAAGCCATAATTCTTGCTTGGCCGTGAAGTGATTGGACGGAGTCTAACCGGTCTAGTCTTGCCCTGATCCTGTTCCAGATTATTGAATGACCAGAATGCTTGTATTTATTTTACCGATAAATGGTGAGAATTCCAAGTTCTGTTCAGACGAAGGGTTACAACCCCGGTCCTTGTTTGGTTTACGGGTTGTAACCACGTTATCTGAATAGTTTCATGGTTATCTCGTCGTATATCATCCTGGTATATTTTCTTTATTTCCATTTCTTACTTTTATTTATATCTTGTGCTGATTGCTGGTTTTAGTTCTTAAGTGAAGCCTCCTTTATGGTACTTGCTCTTTCTGGGGTCTGACCCAGCTGGTTTTGCGTAGCCAAATTTTGGAGCAGCTCCATAGGATCTTCCAACCTTCCTGCCAGATGGTGAACACTAGAAGGAATCCCGACAACGAGTGGGTTTTATTTTGCTCTCCCACTCCCTTGTAAAAATATTCTTTTGAGGCGTTTAGCCGCCGAACAAGTATTAGCTCGTTTGCAACTTTACTTACTGTCTGCCTACGGGCTGTAACATGATTGGCAACCTAGGGTTGATCATGTATGACTAAAATTCTTGCTAGTCCTCACATTTTGTAACGACTAGCTTCATGATCAGCCGAATATGTAATGTTTAGGATGTCTTACTTTTGTATATTTGGTGATCTTACATCTTGTAATATTTATTTGCTTTCTTGTGATTGAGACACTAGGTTTGTTCTTGACCTTAAGAGACTGATGAATTGTAGATAAACCTTCATATATCTAGACAGCCGTGACCGTATGGTGAGATGGATTCCATTTCATTATACGTAGCTGGCTATGTCTGCCCCCGCTCTCCAGTATTCTGGTTCTGGGGCGTAACATAAGTGCTTTATTCTTAATACAAAAGATAATTTGGAAAAGTTTGACGAGAAGGCCGATGAAGGTATATTTTTAGGTTATGCGGCCAAGAGCAAAGGATACAGAGTCTTCAACAAACAAACTATGATCATCGAAGAGTCAATCAACGTCACCTTTGATGAATTGAATCAAATGACTATCGATGACAATGACGAAGATCTAACTGTACCAAGCTCAACACTAGCTGATTCTCAACCAAGCCCGGCACTAGCTGATCCTCCTAGAAAAGATCCAGGAACCAGCTACCTTCAGAGTCTGTCGAAAAGATTAAAATTTACGGCTGATCATCCAAAGGATTTAGTAATTGGTGATATTACCAAAGGTATAAGTACTCGTACATCCAGTAGAGATATTGTTTCTAGTGTTGCATTCATTTCACAGCTAGAACCCAAAACTATTGATGAAGCATGTAGTGATAGTTTTTGGATAGATGCTATGCAAGAGGAATTAAACCAATTTGAACGGAATCAAGTTTGGGAACTTGTTCCCAAGACTATTGATCATCCGGTCATTGGCACCCGTTGGGTATTCCGAAATAAACTTAATGAGAATGGTTTAGTGACTCGTAATAAGGCTCGACTCGTAGCTTAAGAATACAATCAGGAAAAAGGTATCGACTATGATGAGACTTATGCCCCAGTTGCGAGATTAGAATCCATTCGTATGTTATGTGCATTTGCATGTTTTCATAATTTCAAATTATTTCAAATGGATGTCAAGAGTGCATTTTTAAATGATTTTATAAAAGAAGATGTTTTTGTAGCACAACCTCCAGGTTTCACAGATTTTAAAAACCCTGATCATGTTTTCAAGTTGAAGAAAGCTTTATACGGTTTAAAACAAGCCCCTCATGCTTGGTATGATCGTCTAAGCTCTTTCCTACTTGACAACGGTCTTTCAAAAGGAAAGGTTGACACTACACTTTTTATTAAGTCTTTTAATGGCAAGCTTCTCTTAATACAAGTCTATGTTGATGATATTATATTTGGATCTACTGATGAATCTCTTTGTTAAAAATTCTCAAAGTGTATATAGAATGAGTTTGAGATGAGCATGACGGAAGAGCTGAAATTCTTTCTCGGACTGCAAATCAAACAAACTGATAATAGGACATTCATAGATCAAGCCAAGTACACAAAAGATTTGCTAAAGAAGTTTGATCTGGACAATGTCAAACCTATTGGTACTCCGATGGCAACTTCAACAAAGCTTGATATTGATGAACAAGGCAAGCCGATCGACACACGTAAGTATCAAGGTATGATCAGTAGTTTACTTTATTTAACTGCTAGTCGTCCAGATATTATGTTTAGTGTTTGCATGTGTGCACATTTTCAAGCTAATCCAAAGGAATCACATATGTGCGTAGTTAAGCGTATCTTTCGATACCTTAAGGGCACTTCTTCTGTTGGCTTATGGTATCCCAAAACTAAGTCCTTTGACCTTATTGGTTACTCGGATGCAGATTTTGCTGGATACAAAGTTGATAGAAAAAGTACCAGCAGCACATGTCATTCCTTAGGCAAGGCTTTAGTCTCGTGGTTTAGTAAAAAGCAAAATTATGTAGCCCTATCAACAACAGAGGCTGAGTATGTCACCGCAGGACGTTATTGTGCTCAGATTTTGTGGATGAAACAAACCTTAGAAGACTATGATTTATTTTACACACACATTTCCATTTTCTGTGACAACACGAGCACTATTAATTTGACTAAGAATCCAGTATGTCATTTTCGTACTAAGCATATCGAGATTCGACATCATTTTCTTAGAAATCATCATCAAAATGGAGATATTGACCTTGTGTACATAGATACTGAGAATCAATTAGCTGACATCTTCACAAAACCTCTGGCAGAAGATCGTTTCAATTATTTACGTCGAGAATTAGGAATTTTGGACGTCAATAATGTTAATTAATTTTGTTTTATGATTATATTTCAATACGCAAAAACTGTGTTAGAGACAAGCCAATAAAGAGTCTGTCTGTCACCACAACTACGGTTGAAGCGAATCGGTACTTAAGAGTTCCCCGGTGAACCTCCGCCAGCTGGGACAGTACTCCTACAGCTAATCTGAGACAGTCGCTGTGTAACGATATTTAATCTATGAAATAACATTAATTATATTAATTGAATGTTAAAATTACTAATCTTTGAATTAAATCTTTGAAATGAGTCAATAAAAAAGAAAGTGTTCCAAACCAACCCCAGGCGAATTCGGCCAGCCTTCGGACCGAATTCGACCCGAGTTTGGTTAAAGGTATCTGGCTATATAACCAGAACCCGAGAGCCTTTCTTCTTTATTGCTTCTAAACACCACCATAACAGCAACAGCAGCAGCGCGAGAGCCTTCAAACCCTAGATCTTCACCACTCCATTTTTCCCTATCTACGTGGTGAAATCCATCCAAATTTTGGATTCGTGCGGAGTTCGTTGTCCTCTACAACATACTTGAATCTCGGGAGGTATAACTTCATATTTCTCCTCCTTTTAATTTCGTGCATATTTACTTTTATTGTACAATGCCGCCTAAGGGATTTAACCCCTTCAAGAGGAAGAAGACGACCAATCCTAGTGAGGAAGGATCATCTTCGAATCCACCCACGGATTCCCTCTTTTCACCAGTTCAATTGAGCGATGGCGCGTTCGATGGGTTTTACTTTCAAACCCTAGATCAAGCCCTTCTGTGGTATGGAGACTTTTCTATGAGATCCATATGCACAGGCGCTCCTATCAAATGGACTATGTTTCCAGAACACCGCCCTTATTTTGAGGCATTAGGGTTACAACACGTTGTTAAACTTTGTTTCCCAGTAGCAACTAATGCCATTAGACTGTTCTACTGCAATATCATATTAAACACGTTTGACGTAAGTACTCGTGTTGGCGGACTAGACATCGAGTTTAATGATATCCTCTTAGCGAAAATCCTTGATCTATCTAACGAAGGTATACCGCTTGTTGATATCACTGAATTTGATTTCTCCGACGGTACGACACTTGCTAGTTTCAAAGCTGAACTCTGTGCACCTGATCGAGTTCGCTCTGGAAAGTTCAAGGCAAACAACTTGAACTTGTTTAATTATGAATTGCACCGCATCATCTACTCTACTCTCCTTCCGAAGTCTACTTCAAAGGATGATGTCACATCACTTGAACTATCTGCTATGTATCATATTCTTAAGGGGATTCCTTTTTCTGCCCCTAAGACCATTATCCAGATGATGGGACGTTGTCGTGCAAGAGATAGAAATCTCTCTTATGCGATGATTCTCCCACGCATCTTCCAGCATTTTGATATTGATTTGTCAACTTGTACTCAAGATCCTGAGCCCAAGTTTCTTAAGTTATCTCGTCGTAGTATGACTGCTGCTGCTCCTCCTACTGTTCCTCCTACTGCTCCACCTCCTCCACCTACTCAGCAGTATGCCATGACCTTTGAAGGCATACACCAGCATCTTTCTGATTTGTACGTCTCGATGACGGATATGGCCCGCGAACGTGAGTTTCGCGATGTCGCTCGTTATCAGGCGATAGCAAATTCTCTCGCTGATCTCCGATTTGCTCAGACTGGACATTCTGCCGGTTCTATTCCTAGAGATCCAGCCTTCTCTGGTTACCGATGTGAGGATGAGGCTGTTCATGTCTACTTTCAGCCCGGTAACGTATATGATTGGTACCGTTCTGACCGTGCTCCTCCTCAAGATTATGTCGGTGAGTTTTACACTGGCGCCCCTCCTCACCCTTCTGACGCTGGTACTTCGAGAGTTGGTCCTTCTGGACATGCCGGTCATGCTGATGATGATGATGAGGAGGAGGAGATGTGATATATTAGTTGATTTTTGAGACTTAGATATTGTCTACAGTACACTTGGAAATGCTCCGACATTCCAAGTTTCTATCTTTTTAGCTTTTTATTATCAGACTTGTACTGGATATTTATTTGATGTCCCTTGAACATCTTTTTATCTTTTTGAGATGCGTAGTTTATCTTTCACATCAGTTTCTTTATTTATAGCAACTTTATCTGCTTTTTTATTATAAACTGCCTGTGAATTAATTTTCTGTTATATTATAAACTGCCTGCGACAAATACATACCTGTGATGTTATTTTCTTTTACTGTCTCTACCATCTGTCATAATTTTTTTGTGTTTCTTCACTGTTTGTTACTTATACATTGATTGCGGGGGAGCTTTCTCTTTTACAATTATTTTGTTAAGTGACAACGGGGGAGAAATACGGATCTAACATCTTTTGAGAAAATACATGCAGGATATGAACAATTTTACTGTACTATTTTTGATTTGATTCCAAGCTTAGATGTTATATCATTCATAGTTTGTCAATTATCAAAATGGGGGAGATTATTGGCCCATTGGTCATATGGTCAAACTGATTTTAATAATTGATCAAACTCTGTCTTGATATATGGAACTAGTCAAGATATCTCGGACTCTTGGACATGATCAAGAACAGCTATCTACACAGTTCAAGACCGAAGCGTTGTTTGCCTGTTCGAGTCTGTATTTCTTTAAGCAATGTATTTTTTATTTTATTTGAGTCTAGGAATACTTTGTACACCGAGTCGTACTGGCAAATAGGCTATTCCAAAATAATTTCAAAATATTTTTAAAATGTCCTTAGTTTTGGAAAACATTCGTATTTACAAAAAGCTCCAAAAAAGTTTTCAAAAAGGTTTTCAAAATTCCCCAAAAACTAATTTTAAAACCCTAACCTAACCCTGACAGAACTCGGCCAGAGTTCGGCCAGAGTTCGATTAGTGGCCGTTTTGTTTTTGAATTCCTTGGAACTTGGTCCTCCTGCAGTTACGGATTTGACCGAGATTTTCTCATCGAGTTCTGCCCGAATTCTGCCAGAATTCTGTCTTTGGAATTCCTATAAATAGAGAAGGATTTCGATCATTTTAACTCACTCATTCACTTTCAATCTTCTCTCTTCTAAAAAGCTTTCAGTCTTCCAAAGAGTTTTTCTCGAGCTTTAATTTTCAGATCCCAAGCCAGTTACAATCCTCTAGTCGATTTGCCAGTGCGGTGCGGTCTAGAAGTTTCAGAGTAATTGTAATCAGAAGGCTTGATAGAAGAATACCTCTTCACAATTGAAGTTGGACAAGTTCTTCGTATCAAAGCTCGCGTTGTAGAAGTTGCAAGGACTTCGTAAGAAAACTTACAGTTTTGCCAATAGTGGATTCAACTGGTAGCAAGAGTCCTGCCGACTGGACTAGTCCTCAACAGAGAAAAACCAGTATACATTGCTGTCTTTGTGTTTGCTTTCTTATCTCTGCCTTTACATTATTTAGTTGTGATTATTATTCTGTGATCTTGCTGCTAACATTTTTAATTAGCATTATTCCGCTGCCAACTCTATTCACCCCCCCTCTAGAGTATTGTGCTTTACGATTTCGTTCCTATAATTTTTATTCTATGGGTGAAGTCGATGAGCCCTTCAGATCAATACTTGCAGTTGTAAGAAATTGGCGAGCACTACGGATCAAATCTCGTGGTGTACTGTTATTTCATAAATAGTATATTAATATCGGACAAGAGTCTCAGGGATTGGATTTCCTTCCATGAAGGACACCAGTATACATTGCGATGTTTGTGCTTCTGAACTTTTAAATCTCTGACTACTTGCTTGCTGATTTTATTTAGTATTTTGTATAAATTTTTGTTGGTGTATTATTTCCTACCGTCAGGGTTTTCTCCAATTGGTATCAAAGCAAGGGCTCTCGAATAGGATTAACATCCTTGAGTAGATTTATGGCAACTATCACATCTGTCCACACCAATAGTGGTAAAGGCCAGTCCATAAATAGGCATCCACTATTTGATGTCATAAATTACACGTACTGGAAGACACATATAAGTATTTACTTGAAATCACTTAATTTTGATTTATGGCCTTGTGTGGTTGATGGATACAAAAAATCGAATAAAATTTTGATTGATAATACTATTGTTGATAAGTCACGTGACAAGTACACTGATTCTGAAAAGAACCAAGCCAATCTTGATTTACATTAGATAGAAATAAATTCAATAGAATTTCTACCTACTCAACTTTACATGAGATTTGGAATATTCTTGAAGTTACTCATGAAGGCACTTCACAAGTAAAGGAACCCAAGATCAATAGACTGAGACAAGAGTATGAGGCCTTCAAAATGAAGCCAAATGAGACCATTACTCAAATGTTTACAAGATTTTTTGATATTATTGATTCTCTTCGGTCTCTTGGAGAAGAATATACGAACCATGACAACATTTGAAAAGTACTTCAGGGACTTATAAAGAACTGGAACCCCAAAGCTACAACAACCATTAAAGTGTTGATGATCTCACCGTCATGTCCCTTGAGATGCTCATGGGAAAGTTGATGACTCATAGACACGACCTTAAAGAATTTGAAGACTCAACTTCGAAATAGAAGGCCATTGTACTGACGGCAAATCACAAAAGAGCTTCTGACGATGCATCTGAAGCTGATGAAACCGATGATAATGAAGTGGCTCTATCTCCAGGAACTTTCATGATTCATAAAGTTTGAAAAATCAAATCGCAAGAAGAAAGAACATGAAAAAGAACTTGTGTGTTACAATTACAAAGAACTGTTTGCCATTAAAATCTTTTGATGTAATTTCAATACAAACAGAACAGTGTTACAATGTAGGACTTAGACGTAGTCCTAGGAGTACACGTTTGTTTAATCTGGGTCCCTTGTGCCTATGGAGTGAGTGGTAATACGTTGACTCCGTTGACGATCTGACGACGGTTCTCGGTTCTCTGAAGATCTGGTTGCTCTAGGTGCAGGAGCTTGCGGAGAGGAAGAAGTCGTTGAGTGTCTGTATCTGCCTCTCTCTATATGTTGCTGATGATTGCTCGACGTCTCTGTCTGTGTGTGTGTATTAGAAGGAGATGATCCCTCTATTTATAGCTTTATAGGCTGGCTGCTCATGCGCGCATGTAGGATGCGCCTGTACGTGGGGACGCCACGTGGTGGTTGCTGATGGAGGCGCATGGGCGATGCGCTCTGATTGAGGAGTTGAACCCTTCTTGTGGCTATCGTGGGCTGCGGCAGAGCTGACACGTAGCAATGGAGAAGATCTTTCAATTGTTGAGATCTTGGGTGATTAGCACCACTTTATAGGCTGAATCAAGTCAAAGGATGCGTGTCGTAGGTCCATGGCTCGAAGATCTCGGATTTGGTGGGGAGTAATCTGACAGGATGCGCCTGGGATTGGGCGCATGAGGAGACTTTGGCTCGTAACCTTTAGGAGTCACGAACCAATCGGGGGACATGGCTTTGAGGCGCATGCGGGGCTTCAGTAGTGACTTTACTTCTGTCTTTAGGGATCAGAAAAAAAGTCTGAGGCGCACGGCTTTTGAGGCGCATGCAGAGATTTAGGCGCATGGCTGCGGAGGCGCATGTGTAAAACCCCTAAAATTTTTACTATTTTTTTATTTTATTAAATTTAGTACTGATTTAAAATTTTGTAATATACGTCGCGTAGTCGTATTATACGTCGCGCACGACCTTTTAATTTTATTTTTCGTGATTGCTCGACGAGTGCGAATATGTGCGAGCGTACACATTTTTGGAAAAACATTTTTTCTATTTTATTGTTTATAATAATTATTTTTAGCTATCAAAATTCTAAATTTATATTTTTTATTTTTGAAAAGCTTTTTTAGACAGATATATTAATAAAATATATTCTAATAAAATGGTATGATAGAAAAGTGTATATTTGTAATGTTATTTGTGCATACATATTTAATAATTAATTATTAGTTATTTTTGACAAATAATAATGTAATTTTCGAAATTATTATTTATAGTATTTTTGGAAAATATATTTCGAAATTATTATGGAGATTTAAATCTTGATTTGAATTTATGTATTTATTTAAATAGTTAAATAATTGAAATTTGATTTATTGATTTGATTTTAAACTAAGGGAATTAAATTAGATTTAATTGGATTTGGATTTGGATTTGATTTGATTGATTTTAAATTTATACATAAATTATCTATTTTGGGTTTAAATTATTCCTAGTTCTTATCTAATTGGGAAATCCCACATCCTATAAATAGGCAGGTACTCCTCCAATACATTATTCCTCCACAAATTTCCAATAATAACCAATAGCTAATCACCATTTTACGTGCACCGTGTCCGTGTCCCTATTTTCCTTTCCTACTATTTTATTTACATATACATTTCACCTTCTTTGTGTCCACATGTTGGACATGACCTCGACCCCTAGTCTGTCCCGCAGGACACGACTTCGATATAGCAAACCCAATCCTCTAATCAAAACCGTAACCCTATTCCTAACCCTAATTCTAATCTGGCCATGCCCTCACCATTGATCGCTCTCTTGATCATCCCCGCTTCTCTGCCGATCCTCCTCGCCGATCCGACACCTGACCTGCCTCGAAATCTCCCCGTGCGTCGCTGCGTCTAGCCGCCATAACCACCGGCAGATCTTGCTAGATCTGGGATCGATGCCGTTGTTGCCCCGTCGACTCCGACGCTTTTTTCGCCACCACACCGACGCGTCCTCGACCATCATCGTCTCCACCACCACATAACTCACGACCGCCATACCCAACTCCTCCTCTTCCCTAACCAATCGATACAACACAAGCCACAAAAGCAAAAACCAGAATTACAACCACGACAACCACATACCTGACCTTCGTGCCCCCTCATCAAAGTCCTTCGCCTACAGCCGGACCGCCGTGGCCGCACGCCCAGGTGAGGCTGCTCAGCGTGACCCCTCCGCCGTAGAACCTTCCAAACCACCGCCACATGGCTGTCACCACTAGTCCGCCGGAGAACCCTCTTTTCCGTGCCAACTCCGGCACCCGACCGACTCGACCACGAGCTTCGTCGATCGTGGTCAGCGGGGAACCGCTTCGACCCCACGACCAGCACTATGTCGTCGTACACCCGAAGTTGGAGTACGCGGCTACTCTCGCCTTCTCTGCTGCGGCTTCCCTCGCCTCCGACGAGATCGCCACCAAGCCGCTCGTCGTCGTATCCTTCCCTCTCCTCCGCGTCTCACCCCTCTTCTCCGCCAGGTCGACAAACCCTCCGTCACCTCCGGCGAGCTCAGCCCCGACCGCCGATCGACGACTACCCGAGCCTCCTCTCCGCCACTCTCTCCTCCTCTTTCCGCTATTCCCCAAACCCTCGTCGCGCTTGACACGCCGCCACCGCCATCCGCTCCGCCATCCGCCGCACAAACCCTTTCCACAGCCCTCTCGCCGCTCCACCGCTCTGGACCCACCGCCCGCACCTCTCTCCCTCTCGATCTCTCCATCCCGTCTCTCTCTCCCGCTTCCCTCTCCATTTCTCTCTCCCTGTCCATTTTTTTTCTCACACCTCTCTCCTCTTTGTTAGGAGCAGCAACCAACTTTGGTTGCTTAGTTTTAAGTGTTTTTCTTTTCTTTTTTTTGTTTGTTTGTTTGCATTGGTGTTGTTTTATTATTATTATTATTATTATTATTATTATTATTATTATTATTATTATCATTATTATTATTATTATTAGTATTATTATTATTAATATTATTATTATCATCATAATTATTATTATTCTTATTATTCTTATTATTATATTTTATTATAACATTAGTTACAATATTGATTGTTTAGAGAACTAAAGAAAGAGATTTATTATATGTTGTCACTATAGGTATTGAAATATTAAGGTATTTAATATGTAAGTGTATACATATGCTGTATTATTTCTAGTATTACAATTAAAATATATTATTTATTTTGGAAATTATAAATAGTATTTCTATAAATTATTTTGTAACAAAATTTTGTATTGGGCTTGGCCTATATTCCAAATTAGGTTTATAAGCCCTAAAATATTATTTTGTATGGCTTTTTAGTTTAGAAATTATATTTGATAAATATTAGTTTTTAGCCTAAATCGATTTTCCATATTTTTATCAAATATTATTTTTACTAATTAAAAATATAGCTCCTATCTAAATATCCTATTTTGACAAACTTAACGTTTTGCGAAGTAATTTTTATGTGTTTTTTTATAAATATACTTAACTAAAATAAAAACAATTTTTACTAATACATATTTTTCAAGGATAGTTTTCTAAAAATCGTATATATATATATTCATTATTACCTATTTTTCTTTGATTTCCTCCTTTCCATAACCAATCCCATTATTCCTATTCGTTCGCCAATTTCGTACTACCTCATGTCCACACTAACCAAGTTGACCGTTCTGGACCCAATGGAACTGTCCGAGCCACCATCCGAAGTCACCTTGCATAGTGGTTGCACCAAAGTCGCAGATCGTGCCACCTTGATCGTTGCAGCACGCCAGGCGTATTACCAGACAAGACACCTTGCCATTTGTTGTTTACTTATTTAGCTTATATTTTATTATTCATTATTTTCTTTATGCAAAATAAACTGTGATACATGGCATAACTTGTTAGAATATACTGTTCATTATAGTTCCTGCTATGTATTATTTTCTTACACATTAAACCTAGATTTAAGGGACCACCTTGTGTGTTGCATTCATGGCCTTGACACGTTGTATCACGAAGTTGTGTGTCGCATGTAGAACACGGACATGCGTGACTGGCTGGCCACCGGTGCGTATAAGCCGTACGATAGGAATAACCGCTAATAGAAATTGTATGCTAGTTTGACTTAGCGGTTATAGAAGTTTACTGTTGTGGATACAACATGGTAGGCATTGGATGGGAAGAACAGTTCCTTAATGTATGGGTCATATATGCACTGTCCTGATTGCCGGTTATCTCCAGTGGGAGGTACGGTCCTGATAGCCGATTATCTCCAGTGGGAGGTATGGTCCTGATAGCCGGTTATCTCCAGTGGGAGGTACGGTCCTGATTGCCGGTTATCTTCAGTGGGAGATACGGTCCTGATTCCTGATTTTCCTGATCTGGCCCATGCGTCAAAGGTTTGTTCTTTATTGCATATTCACTATAGTATGGTTAGGTACCCTATTGTAGGCATTTCTTATTTATTTGAGAAATATTTATTCAGTTTATATGGCATAATATTATGTGTCTTGTTACATCCCTCTGAGGACCTGGTTATCTCTCAAGGTGTGTGTTATTGTCTTTCGCAGGTGTTCTAGCTCTAGCCGTGTTCATCGTTATTCCTTCGAGGATGATTGCACTTGGATCGTCTTCGCTTCGCTCGCCAAATTCATTTCTTTACTCATGTATTTTTCCTTTACTTGTTGGTAATGGATTTGTCTCCGTCCAACGTATTGTATCAAGACAAATTCATTTTTATTATATGATATCTTTTATTCCTTTAATTTGTGTGGATGAGATTAGTTATGGTTCTACTGCATTTTACAGCTTATGTATTTATACGAGGCTTCCATATATTGGAGTATACTTCGTATGAATACAGCTGACATGTCCACGTTCCTAGTCCTATGTATTTTGGGACTGGGCGTTACATGTTTTTGTGGTAGCCCATACAGGTCAAGCTAAATTGTTTGGTTACTTTACCGTACCAAGCAAGCCTGCGTATAGGATTAGAAGTCTAGGATCTCATCCTGACCTCTTTCCTTGATTTTATCTACCGTTTGACTCATCAATTGCATCTTGCTTGCTTTCTTCCATCCCTATTCTTATCTTCCCTTTGTGCTTGCTAGAGATTGACCCTACTAATTAGTTGTCCCAAAACACCATTAGTTTAATTCTTTAAGTTGGGTATAATACCTTATGAACTAGCAACCCCTTTGACCTAGTGACCTATATTAGCAAGCTTATTTAGATCCTAGAATCTAGAGGACCTAACCCGTCTAGCCAACCAAGGACTTGGACAAGAAGACTACAGGACGACTGTATGACTTAGAATCATTCTACCTTCTTTAAATCTTAATCTCTCATATTTACCGTTTGACTAATGATGCTAATTTAGCCTAATTTTTTTTGCAAGCTTATCCTTTCATCAAGCGTGTTCAAGACATATGTTATTGGAAGAGCTCCCACTAATATATTGTCTAATCAGAACCGGTGCATAATGGTCTGATCAACCAAGTGCACTTTGGTTCGTTTTTGCCTATTATTCTACGCGGATGGGGACATAGTTAAGCTTGCCCTCTAGAGTCCCATCCACGACTGCCTTGACAATTCCTTTGAAATTATTCGACCGCCTTTGAACCACGTATTCATAATTGATAATGTCGTCATTGAACTCCTTAAATCGCTTTCGCCTTCACCGATTTTGGAAGGACGAAGGCACTTGTACTTGAAAATCCTCTAGCGGTCCTATCAATTATGACCATTACCACTCGATATTGCTATGTCTTCATCATAAACTCCTCGACCTTTCCCTCGACCCTAATTCTACAATTTTGACTTTCTAATCACTTGAATTTAAGAGTAATTACAGTCGTCTCTTAATCATATCCTCAACCTAGACTACGACCTCTTTAAGGAACCCTTCTATCTACCATTGTGCCTTCTCACCCCCCCTACGAAATTCTTAATTTCGAGGACGAAATTCCTTTAAGTTGGGTAGGTTGTAAAACTCCTAAAATTTCTACTATTTTTTTATTTTATTAAATTTAGTACTGATTTAAAATTTTGTAATATACGTCGCATAGTCGTATTATACGTTGCGCACGACCTTTTAATTTTATTTTTCGTGATTGCTCGACGAGTGGGAATATGTGCGAGCGTACACATTTTTGGAAAAATATTTTTTCTATTTTATTGTTTATAATAATTATTTTTAGCTATCAAAATTCTAAATTTATATTTTTTATTTTTGAAAAGCTTTTTTAGACAGATATATTAATAAAATATATTCTAATAAAATGGTATGATAGAAAAGTGAATATTTGTAATATTATTTGTGCATACATATTTAATAATTAATTATTAGTTATTTTTGACAAATAATAATGTAATTTTCGAAATTATTATTTATAGTATTTTTGGAAAATATATTTCGAAATTATTGTGGAGATTTAAATCTTGATTTGAATTTATGTATTTATTTAAATAGTTAAATAATTAAAATTTGATTTATTGATTTGATTTTAAACTAAGGGAATTAAATTAGATTTAATTGGATTTGGATTTGGATTTGATTTGATTGATTTTAAATTTATACATGAATTATCTATTTTGGGTTTAAACTATTCCTAGTTCTTATCTAATTGGGAGTTCCCACATCCTATAAATAGGCAGGTACTCCTCCAATACATTATTCCTCCACAAATTTTCAATAATAACCAATAGCTAATCACCATCGTACGTGCACCGTGTCCGTGTCCCTATTTTTCCTTCATACTATTTTATTTACATATGCATTTCACCTTCTTTGTGTCCACATGTCGGACATGACCTCGACCCCTAGTCTGTCCCGCAGGACACGACTTCGACATAGCAAATCCAATCCTCTAATCCAAAACCCTAACCCTATTCCTAACCCTAATTCTAATCTGGCCATGCCCTCACCATTGACCGCTCTCTTGATCATCCCCGCTTCTCTGCCGAACCTCCTCGCCGATCCGACACCTGACCTGCCTCGAAATCTCCCCGTGCGCCGCTGCGTCTAGCCGCCGTAACCACCGACAGATCTTGCTAGATCTGGGATCGATGCCGTTGTTGCCCCGTCGACTCTGACACTTTTTTCGCCACCACTCCGACGCGTCCTCGACCATCATCGTCTCCACCACCGCATAACTCACGACCGCCATACCCAACTCCTCCTCTTCCCTAACCAATCGACGCAACACATGCCACAAAAGCAAAAACCAGAATTACAACCACGACAACCACATACCTGACCTTCGTGCCCCCTCATCAAAGTCCTTCGTCTACAGCCGGACTGCCATGGCCGCACGCCCAGGTGAGGCTGCTCCGCGTGACCCCTCTGCCGTAGAACCTTCCAAACCACCGCCACATGGCTGTCACCACTAGTCCGTCGGAGAACCCTCTTTTCCGTGCCAACTCCGGCACCCGACCGACTCGACCGCGAGCTTCGTCGATCGTGGTCAGCCGGGAACCGCTTCGACCCCACTGCCAGTACTATGTCATCGTACACCCGAAGCTGGAGTACGCAGCTACTCTCGCCTTCTCTGCTGCGGCTTCCCTCGCCTCCGACGAGATCGCCACCAAGCCGCTCGTCGCCGCATCCTTCCCTCTCCTCCGCGTCTCACCCCTCTCCACCGCTAGGTCGACAAACCCTCCGTCACCTCCGGCGAGCTCAGCCCCGACCGCCGACCGACGACTACCCGAGCCTCCTCTCCGCCACTCTCTCCTCCTCTTTCCGCTGTTTCCCAAACCATCGTCGCGCTTGACACGCCGCCACCGCCATCCGCCGCACAAACCCTTTCCACAGCCCTCTCGCCGCTCCACCGCTCTGGACCCACCGCCCGTACCTCTCTCCCTCTTGATCTCTCCATCCGGTCTCTCTCTCCCGCTCCCCTCTCCGTTTCTCTCTCCATGTCTATTTTTTCCTCACACCTCTCTCCTCTTTGTTAGGAGCACCAACCAACTTTGGTTGCTTTGTTTTAAGTGTTTATCTTTTCTTTTTTTTGTTTGTTTGTTTGCATTGCTGTTGTTTTATTATTATTATTATTATTATTATTATTATTATTATTATTATTAATATTATGATTATCATCATAATTCTTATTATTCTTATTATTATATTTTATTATAACATTAGTTACAATATTGATTGTTTAGCGAACTAAAGAAAGAGATTTATTATATGTTGTCAGTATAGGTATTGAAATATTAAGGTATTTAATATGTAAGTGTATACAAATGCTGTATTATTCTAGTATTACTATTAAAAATATATTATTTATTTTGGAAATTATAAATAGTATTTCTCTAAATTATTTTGTAACAAAATTTTGTATTGGGCTTGGCCTATATTCCAAATTAGGTTTATAAGCCCTAAAATATTATTTTGTATGGCTTTTTAGTTTAGAAATTATATTTGATAAAAATTAGTTTTTAGCCTAAATCGATTTTCCATATTTTTATCAAATATTATTTTTACTAATTAAAAATATAGCTCCTATCTAAATATCCTATTTTGACAAACTTAAAGTTTTGCGAAGTAATTTTTATGTGTTTTTTTTTAAATATACTTAACTAAAATAAAAATAATTTTTACTAATACATATTTTTCAAGGATAGTTTTCTAAAAATCGTATATATATATTCATTATTACCTATTTTTCTTTGATTTTCTCCTTTCCATAACCAATCCCATTATTCCTATTCGTTCGCCAATTTCGTACTATCTCATGTCCACACTAACCAAGTTGACCGTTCTGGACCCAATGGAACTGTCCGTGCCACTATCCGAGGTCACCTTGCATAGTGGTTTCCCCAAAGTCGCAGATCGTGCCACCTTGATCAATGCAGCACGCCAGACGTATTACCAGGTAAGACACCTTGCCATTTGCTGTTTACTTATTTAGCTCATATTTCATTATTCATTATTTTCTTTATGCAAAATAAACTATGATACATGGCATAACTTGTTAGAACTTACTGTTCATTATAGTTCCTGCTATGTATTATTTTCTTACACATTAAACCTAGATTTAAGGGACCACCTTGTGTGTTGCATTCATGGCCTTGACACGTTGTATCACGAAGTTGTGTGTCGCATGTAGAATACGGACATGCGTGACTGGCTGGCCACCGGTGCGTATAAGCCGTGCGATAGGAATAACCGCTAATAGAAATTGTATGCTAGTTTGACTTAGCGGTTATAGAAGTTTACTGCTGTGGATACAACATGGTAGGCATTGGATGGGAAGAACAGTTCCTTAATGTATGGGTCATATATGCACTGTCCTGATTGCCGGTTATCTCTAGTGGAAGGTACGGTCCGGATAGACGGTTATCTCCAGTGGGAGGTACGGTCCTGATAGCCGGTTATCTCCAGTAGGAGGTACGGTCCTGATTGTCGGTTATCTTCAGTGGGAGATACGGTCCTGATTCCTGATTTTCCTGATCCGGCCCATGCGTCAAAGGTTTGTTCTTTATTGCATATTCACTATAGTATGGTTAGGTACCCTATTGTAGGCATTTCTTATTTATTTGAGCAATATTTATTCAGTTTATATGGCATGATATTATGTGTCTTGTTACGTCCCTCTGAGGACCTGGTTATCTCTCCAGGTGTGTGCTATTGTCTTTTGCAGGTGTTCTAGCTCTAGCCGTGTTCATCGCTATTCCTTCGAGGATGATTGCACTTGGATCGTCTTCGCTTCGCTCGCCAAACTCATTTCTATACTCATGTATTTTTCCTTTACTTGTTGGTAGTGGATTTGTCTCCGCCCAACGTATTATATCAAGACAAATTCATTTTCATTATATGATATCTTTTATTCCTTTAATTTGTGTGGATGAGATTAGTTATGGTTCTACTGCATTTTACAGCTTATGTATTTATACGAGGCTTCCATATATTGGAGTATACTTCGTATGAATACAGCTGGCATGTCCACGTTCCTAGTCCTACGTATTTTGGGACTGGGGCGTTACAGCATGCG
The DNA here is from genome assembly GCA_029216955.1 of Iris pallida. Taxonomy (NCBI): domain Eukaryota; kingdom Viridiplantae; phylum Streptophyta; class Magnoliopsida; order Asparagales; family Iridaceae; genus Iris; species Iris pallida. The sequence continues at coordinate 50,817 of JANAVB010000287.1, forward strand.
AGGTGGTTGGGCGGCCACGTGTCTTGTAACCGCCGGAGGAAAATAAATGATGATGCTGACATCAGCGACGCTTCGTCTTCTGAAAAAGCTGTCAACTGTTCAGTCGTCGGGTGACGTGCTGCCAACTCTGTCAGACTTCAGCATTTAATGTTCTTTGACAGGCGATGGGCTGTTGAGTGGGCGTGTCGATCCGCGTTCCACTAGGCACATGGGGACGCATGGGGGCGCATCCTTATGAGGTTGATGGGAGCTGGACGCGTCAGTACGATGCGCAGTCTGGCCGGCACATCCGCTTTGCATGACACGCCTTTATGGGCCCGACTGTTACGTTCTTCGAGTGCTTTAAATAGCCGTTCTTGACTCGGTTGAATTCGAAGCATCAGGTTCATCACCATTAATGCAAATTCATTACACGGGATTCGGAGAGCCAGCCACTTGGCGCATGGATTTGATTTGCCCGGCCTATAAATAGTGGCATGGAGAGGGTTTGCTTCTCGTTCTCTCATGTCCTCCCGAAATAAACTTGTTTACTCAAGCACATTCTGTTGATGAGATGCTCCCGAGGGTGAAGATGCGACGCATGGTCTTTATTGATGCACTTGAAGGTGATTGTTACATCCAAAAGTCGGAGTCGAGGGCTTCTAAGGCAGGCAGAAGGTGCTTGTTGCATCCAAAGATTGGGATGCTCGAGCCTCGTCTCCGTTATGCTGGAAGAGCCGCATATCGGAATTGCGGTACCCCAATCATCTTCTTTGGGCTTTGGGAGAGCTCCTCCTCCTGCTAGAGTGGGTGTTGCCCATTATGGTTGGGATAAAAGTTGCTCCTTTAGCCGCAGGTTGATTTGCGGTGCTCTCCTCTTCCTTAGTTTGGGGAGCTCTTCCTCCAGCTAGAGGGTTGATTGCCACCCTCGTTCTTCTCAATAAATGCTTCCTTGGTCGAAGCATTTGATGGCGCATATGCTGACACTTCATGATGCGCCTGACTGGGACGCTGAAGGGTGGCACATAACTGAGCTGCTGAAGGGATGCACATAACTGAGGATACACATAACTGAGCTGCTAAAGGGATGCGTCTGGCTGGGGAGCGCATGGCGAGATGTACCTGCTTGAGAGCGCATGGTGGTTGCTGCGCCTAGCTGTAGACTTAGGGTCTTTTCTTTGTAAAAATTCTCTTTTGTACAGCCTTTTTTAAGACATGTAACAGACTTTTATATGAAATAAAAATCTTCTTTTAATGTCTATGCTTTGCTGTGCCAAGTACTTCGTCTGAGCTCCCTGGCGCATGTGATGTTAGGCGCATAGGATTTCTGGTCCTGAAATTCCATGCTTCTACAAGACCCCCTTCAAAGTTTTCAAAACTTTTTGTCAAGTTTTGGAATACATTGAATAAGAAGCATGGTAGCATCTTCTACGGGGCGCATGACTGTTCGGGCGCATGATTACTCCGTGCATCAGTGATGGGGCGCATGCTCCTCCCAGTAAATGCTAATGATGACGCTTCGATAACCAAGAAGATTAATGACGATCTTTTTGGATTTATTTGCAGTTATCTCCTCACAGAACCCGAAGCGGCGGCTGAGGTCACACTTCATCGGTTCACGCGTACGACTGGGCCTATAAGTAGGCATGAGATAGAGAGAGGGAGAGAGAATTCTTCCTCTCTTTGCTTTCTTTCTTTTTAGAGTTCTTCTTTTGAAAAACCCTAACTTTCTTCTTTCAAGAAATGGCTACCAAAACTCCTCGCGGCGGTGCTGGCTAGGGGAAGGAGCTTGCGGAGTTCGTCGAAGAGGACGTTCCTGTCACCATTGTGACTCCGGCCGATGTTCGGCCTGCGGTGACGGGTGGGTGTCACCTTTCAGCCTTTTTAGACGAGTTTGGAGCACATGGCTGAGTGTTGTGCACTAACCATTTACTGCCGACGCGCATGGACTTCTGTCCTGATGATGCGTCGAGGTTATTCTGCTGACGTGCATAGGTTTAGGCTCTGATTATGCGCCAAGATTTTACTGCTAACGTGCATGGGTTTACACCCTGATGATGCGCCGAAGCTTCAATGCTGACGTGTATGGGTTTAAAACCCTGATGATGCGTCGCAGCTCAAATGCTGACGCGCATGGGTTTAAACCTTGATAATGTGCCAGGCTTCTTAATACACTCTTGTCTTCTTAAAGCTTTTTGCCTGACTTTTGTTTTTGCTATGTCAGTGTCGATGACTATCCCTTTGCTGAATGAAGTCCTTCTGGATGCTTCTCTTTGTCAGATGGGAGTTGATTTCGACGAAGAAGTTATTAATCCCACGAAAGCTGGTATCCTATTGAATCAGCCACCCGAGAGAATGCTGCAATTCGAGAATCAGTCGCCTGTTTTCCTCCAGAGTATGATGGAGAGAGGCAAGCTGGAATCTGCTGAGTCTGAGGATGTGACCTTCTTGAAACCTGTCTTTTTGTTCGGTGACCGACTGATCTCCACCGAGGCAAAGATACTGAAGATCAAGGAAGACTGGTTCTTCTCTGCAAAGGGCATGGTTCTGTACATGCGACAACTCGAACGACAATTGTCGCTAACGGCCTTCTGCCGTTTAGCTTCCAAGAGAAGGATGTCATGGGAACTTACTCCTTCTCAAGGAGGGGCAGTAGGGGGTACTCTTTCGATTGTCGTTACTTCGAATCAAAGGGATACCTTGGCCACCTCGCGAGCCGGTCCCTCATTCAGTTGCCGAACTTTGTGTCCTGGGAGTCTTTATAGTGAGGTCCCTAATGACGCCCTTGCCTTTAACGTTTCGATCTTTGCCAATCGGATGCTGACATCGAAGGTTATGTATCCGAAAGGTAGCTTTAGGGTTGAAGGCTGGTGTCACCACGTGCTGAAGTGGGACGAGTTGACCCTTTGGGTGTTATCGTAGTTCAAGGCTGAGCTTAAAGAGATTGGGCTGACGGCTGCTATCTGTGCCACACAGGCCGACGTGGATCTCAACATACATATGTTTCTTGTGCTCTTGGAGATGTTCAATACCCAGACTGGCACTTTCTTTACCCTAGTGGGGGAGTTGGGACTGGCTCTCCATGAAATGTACGAAGTGTCCAAGCTTCCCTGGGGCTCAGAACCGTACGAGGAATACTTCCCCTCAAACGAAGGGATCGTCGTTCTGGAAAGGAAGGACCCGGAGATGATGGATGTTTTCAAAGAGGTGGTGAGCCATCATTATTTGATATAACGGAAGGACAAGGGCAAGTCTCAGCCTCATGTAACTGCTTGGAGGGATTACATCTTCAAGCATGATTTGGCGGACCCCTCAAAGATCTGGTTTACGACTCCGCAGGGGCTGAAACCCGCGGAAGTAACTTCCGAAATGAGCCGACTGGACGAGAGAGCCCCCCGTATATGATAGGAAGACCAGTCTCATTGTCCGCACTCAGTTAGCGATGACCGGGAACATATTGGCGAAGGCTCGATCGTACCATCCGCCAGAGGTGGGTTATCGAGGTACCCCCGCCGTATCTACAGGGGGTTCGGGAGAGCCTTCGGTCGATCAACCGAAAAGACGTGCTGATACAGAGGCTGGCTCTTCCATGCCAAAAAGGCGAAAGAAGGCGTTGTCACCGACAGTGTCATCGGATTCAGCACCTGCAGAGGTAAGGATGTCCCATATAGTCTGTTTAGGTTCAACATTTCTTCTAACCTATGCTTTCTTTTTGTAGGAGCCGCTAAAAAGGAGACCCCGTACTCCAAAATCTGGTGGCAGCAGACCAAAGGAGGTGGTGGGCTCATCGGAAGAGCGCGTTCCGCCGATCGTGATGTCTCCCGAGGAGGAGAACCCAGACGATGTCGTTGTTGTGGAGACTCCAGCATCTCCAGATTATGTAGGAAGGGAAGCTGAGATTGAAGCAATTCCCGGAGTGGTGCAAGCCGCCGTGGGGGCCTTGGACGTTGAGGGTCCAGCAGACACGGGGCTTCCAGATGAAGAAGTGGAGTGGAGTTCGTCATCTTCAGATGACGTTCCTCCAGAGATACGTGAGTCTGTTACGGGGGCAACAGACGTGATTGAAACAGAGAAGATGGTTGATTCCCCTCTTTGTCATGATGAGGGGAGGTCGGCTGTAGCGTTGCCGAGCCCTACCCCAGGTTCAGCAATGGAGGCTGAGGTGGCTGCCGACCGGGAGGTAGCGACAGATTCGATCCCCGTAGAGGGATTCGATGATGAGGGGGAGACCCGTCTGCCGAGCCCGACCCCAGAAGATGTGCCCCGCCAGGAAACGGGAGCTAATCCAGTCAGCTTGCCAGAGGAAGGCTCCGCGCTAGTTACAGGTCGTGCCTCGGTGGTGGAGGAGGCAACTCCGGATGTTGATAGTCACTTTGGGACGGGAAAAGGCAAGGGCTTGCTGGTGCAGGAGCCCTCTGTTGCTACTTTGACTTGGGGGACGATATCGACACCCCACCCAACTCCTTCTGCTCTCTTGGCATCTGGAGCTGGTAACGGAATTCAAGTTTCTGGTACGGGAGTGTCTGCTGAGGTCGACGTTCAAGCCTCGCAGATTGAGGTCGGCGGGTCCTCTTCAGGTCCGCCGTCTAGGGCAGCTCCTCCAACTCCTACTATGACACCACAAGTACTGGCGGATACGGATGAGTACGTGAAATTCATCGTTGAGGCAGTGTACAAGATGCTACAGAAGGGTGTATCGACAGTGATGAACGCCAATAGGAGTTTTGCGATGGCAAAATCCATGGCACTTCCACACATCAGTCTGATACGTCTCCACCAGGGCCATGATCATATGGTCGAGATTCTGGAGGCCTCGGTGACTGAGCTGGACCAGCTGCTTTCCGAGTTTCATCGTATCCAGCGAAATGATCTCTCCACCCTGATAGACACAGAAAAGGAGAAGCTGATTGCTGAGATTAAGTCATCTTATCAGGCCACCGTGGGTGTCTGGAAATGCAAGGTGGCTGAAACTGAGGCTACGGTGGAGAGGCTATCTCAGTCAACGCAGGAAAATGTGGAGTTGCGGGCCGCGTTGGACGCTAGTATAGCGGAGGTTGATGCGAAGATTCGCCTCCTTGAAGACCAGCGGGCCCAACTCTTATTAGATGCTGAACGGGTCCAGGCTGAACATGTGGAATCTAAGGAGGAGGAAGCAGCTTTCATGCGCCAGGCTCTTACCCTGGCTCAGTAGTGGCAGCAGTTGGATGAGAAGCATGAGGATGACACTTCTCCTGAGGCCATAGAAACGATATGTCAAAAAGTCGAACGTCGGGTCCTGGCGACTGTAGAAACTCGGGCAACAGGCTTGAAGCATCGGATTGAAGAGCTTTCGGCCAACCCCGGAGATGTTTAGGGATTGTAATCTCTTCTTCTCTTTTTTTTTGTAATTTGCAACTCTTGCTGGGGGTGTAATCCTTTATTTTTGAATAAAGAATACAGAGTTTTTTTTGTGGTGTGTTCATTTTTGCTTGTCATGAACTTGATTTGTTCTGTGGACCTATTATCTTTTACGCACCTTGGTTTTTAGGTACAGATAATAAGTTCGAGAGAACCGACATGTTTGCTCAGAGGTGATGTGGACGTGACAAATATGGGATTCAAATGATAGAATATTCCTATTCAGAGGTGTTATGGATGTGGTAGGAATAACTCTGGGGGAATACGCAGAACTACTCAGAGGTAATGTGGACGTGGAAGTTCTGCGATTAATGTACAACAACGCAGGGGTTGTCTGTACGGGATGTTTACTCAGAGGTAATATGGACGTGGTAAACATGATGGGTAGCATCGTCTTACAGAGCGTAAGATTCCACTTTGTAGGGTGTAGGGGGAACAACTCAGAGGCAATGTGGACGTGGTTGTCCCTCTACTGGAAGATAGAACGCTATGGAACAGCTGGGTTCCAAAAGCGTAAGATTTTGCGGGAGATGTACGTGAGCCCCGATGATTGGGTCCAGAGACTCCCTTGTTGGGTGGAGATAGAAGTACAAGTCTAAAGGATGTCAAGAGTAGTACTTCTTTAGGAACTTGCCGTTGATGGACATCATGAACAAGTCTCCATTGGATTTGGCGAGACGGTAGGCACCGTTTGAGTATACCGTCTCTATGATGAAAGGTCCTTTCCACTTGGGCTCAAACTTTCCTGGTGTCTTGTGAGTCAACACCATCGGCCTTCTGACTGCCAGAACCAGGTCGCCTACTTGGAAAGTCCTCTGCTTGACCTTTTTGTTGAAAGCCTGTGACATACGGGCTTGATAGAGTTCAATGTGTTGTTGAGCTAGGAGACGCTTTTCGTCAAGTGCCTCCAATTCTCGCAAACGACGACGTTGATTGTCTTCTTCTGTGAGTTGATTTGTGATTACTACACGGAGTGAGGGTATCTGGATCTCGAAAGGCAGTACCGCTTCGCTCCCGTAGACCAGAAAGAATGGTGTGTTACCCGTCGGAGTCCGTACCGTTGTGCGGTAGGCCCAAAGGCATTCGCCGAGCTTTTCGTCCCAGTCGTATTTGTTGGATGACACGACCTTTTTGAGTAGCCTGACGATAGTCTTGTTAAACGCCTCGGCCAATCCATTTGCTGCCGAATTATAGGAGGTTGATGCCACGTTTTGAATGCGATTCTTGTTACAGAATCTGCTGAAAACATGGCTGATGAACTGAGGACCGTTATCATGGATAATCCTCTGAGGTACCCTGAAACGATAGATGACATGGTGCTTGATGAAGCTGATCACCTAGAGCTCTTCACTTCCGCCAGTAGAACTGCTTCTGCCAATTTGGAGAAGTTGTCGGTGATGGCTAGGATGAAGCGGTGTCCCCTCGATAAAGGAGGGGTGATCGGTCCTACAATGTACATACCCCAGGCTTCGAAAGGCCAGAAGGCGACCGTAGGATGTAGTTGTTCTGACGGTGTATGGATGAAGTCAGCGTGAAGCTAGCACACATGGCACTTTTTAGCATAGTCGACAGCGTCGGCTGCCATGGTTGGCCAGTAGTAGCCCATGCGTTGCAGTCGATCCTGCAACTTAGGGCTAGGTTGATGGGCCCCGCAGGTTCTATCATGAGCTTCTCGAAGGGCTTCGGCTGCTTCTTCGTTGGATAAACATCGAAGGAGAAGTCCATCGTAGGAGCGTCGGTACAGCATTTTAGTAGCCGTATCGTAAAAGAATCGAAGGGAGCGCCTCCTGACTGAGACGGCTTCTTTCGGGTCCTCCGGGAGAATTTCGTAGACAGCAAAGTCGATGAACGGGAATCTCCAGTCTCAGACATTAATAGCAGCACTCGTTGACACGGCATGGGCAATTTGTGAGCATAGGTTGTTCTTAGGACAGACCAAGTCTCGACCAACTACCATTACGTAGTGTTGAGTCCCGAGGGGTACTGCCAATGAGGCTGCGAGGCCAGCTAGAGCGTCAGCCTCCAGATTTTGTAGACGAGGTACATGTTCGATGAAGAACTTAGTGAAGGTTGAAATGATGTTCAATGCAACCTCATGGTAAGGAATCAGATCTTCATGGCGAACTTCGTATTGCCCTCTGACCTGATTAACGACGAGTTTTGAGTCGCCGTATGCTTCCAAATGATCCACCTCCAGCTGTTGCGCCAGCTGGAGTCCCATGATGAGCGCGTTGTACTCGGCAACATTGTTGGAGCACGGCTTTGAAAGGGAGTAGGCACGCTGTATGACCAGCTGATCGGGGGAGACTAGGACTACCCCCACTCCTGCGATGATTTGGTCTTTGGGGCCTGTTCTTGAAGGTCCATCGAAAAACATCTGCCAGACGGAGCTTTTTTTGGTGACGTTAGATTCTTGGACCTCATCTGGGATGTCTTCATAGAGTCTTGAGGATTCTGGGATGGGGTGTACAGCTAAAAAGTCGGCCAGAGCCTGACCCTTGACGGTTTTTTGTGAAACGAACAACATGTTGTATGGTGTTAGCAGGATCGCCCACGTAGCTAACCGGAAGTTTAATAACCCTGGCTTCATCATGAGAACTCTGAGTGGATTGACTCGGGAGATGACATGAATCGTCTGGCCCGAGACATAATGGCGAGTCTTCTGGATGGCAAATACCAAAGCCAAACACTTTTTTTCAACGGCGTTGTACCGGTGTTCGGCCTCGATTAGTGTTCTACTGAGGTAGTAGTTTCTCATAGCCTGCATCGCTGTTTTGAGCCAGCAGAGCGCCGAGGGAATGATCCATAGCACGGACGTAGAGGAGAAATAGTTTGCCGGCGACGGGTGCCACCAGGACTGGCGGGCTCGTCAAGTAAGCTTTGATGTCGTCGAAAGCTTTTTGGCATTCCTCTGTCCAGACATAAGAGACTCCCTTCTTCATGAGCTAGGTGAAGGGTTGACATTTTTCGGAAAGGTTCGCTATAAACCTCCGAATGTATGCCAGGCGCCCCTGCAGGCCTCGAAGTTCTCGGAGGTTCTTCGGAGGGTCCATGTCAAGGATGGCCTTGGTCTTCTCGGGATCGACGTGAATGCCTTTTGCCGTGATAATGAAGCCCAAGAACTTTCTGCTAGAAACCCTAAGGAAGGATTTAGCGGGGTTCATCTTGAGTTGATGCGCTCGTATGAGATCGAAGACTGTCTTAAGGTCTTGTAGGTGATCTCCTTTGAGACGACTCTTGACTGCGATGTCATCAACATAGCATTCGACTGTCTTGCGAAGATGCTGACGGAAGATGGTGCTCATAGCTCGTTGCTATGTCGCACCAGCGTTCTTCAAGCCGAAGGGCATCACTGTGTAGCAGAAGACCCCCTTCGGAGTCCTGAATGATGTGTATTTTGCGTCATCGGGAAACATCTTAATTTGGTTGTAGCCCGAATACCCGTCCATAAAAGACATGTGTTCGAAGCCACATGTGTTGTCGATCATCACGTCGGTGATTGGAAGCGGGAATTCGTCCTTCGGGCAAGCAGTGTTGAGATCCCTGAAGTCGATACAGACTCGTATCTTCCCATTCTTCTTGGTGATAGGGACGACGTTGGCCACCCAATCCGGGTGTTATTTTTTGCGAATAAATCTGCTGGTCAGGAGTTTGTCTACTTCCTGATCGATAACGTTCATGATGTCAGGACGAAAACATCGCTGTTGTTGCTTTACAGGCTTGGCATCAGATAAGATGTTAAGCCTATGCATCGCAATTTGGGGATCAAGTCCCGGCATATCTTCGTAGCTCCAGGCGAAGACATCGATATATTCTTTAGCCAGCTGGATTAAAGATTCCCGATCTTCTTCTATTAGGCTTTTGCTGATGAAGATGGGTTTAGAAGAAGATCCATCCCCAAGGTCGATCTGCTCGACTTCGTCTTCGGTAGAGGGTTCACGTAATTCAAAACGAGACTCCCACTGTTCTCCTAGGCATTGAGCCCAGGGTTCTTCTTCAAAGAATTCTGGCATTTGGTCTTCGCCTTCATCTTCTTGAGATTGTGTAGATGTCATGTTGGCTGATAGCACTTTCTTGAAGACTGATCCGATACTGGTATCGGAATCCCATGTTGATGCTTCGGACGAGTGAGAATGTTCTACTTCTTCTGCCTCTAAATTCTCTGGAGTTGACGGCGGCGTGACATAGTCTACCCCCCGTCGAGTTCGATGATAGTAGTCCTACGACTTTCCTTTAGGTGTTGGATGCCGGAGAGGAAGACGTCGACCCTTGCCGTAGTTCAGGCCGTTGTTGCTTTTTAGGTCGTAAACCATCTTTTGGATGAGGTATTTTGCCTTGTCCGTGTACCCATAGGCTTGTATTCTGCCGGTATCTGGTTCTGGCTCGAGTGGCGGGAGGTCTTGATGACGCTCGACTTTGTCGAAGATGATGGATTCTTCGTCTCGATTCCGTGGTGGGACTACAAAACAGACCCCTTGGGACGGGACAACTCGATTTATATGATGGATGGTCATTATTTGTGTTTGTAACAACCGTAGAGTGTTATCTAATGTATACATGGCATTCCAATGTGGAAGACTAGAATAATTAAAAGACACTCTATTATTGATGAAATACGAGATTTTGTCCTATGGGATTACATTGTCCAGAGAGGGTGCATCTACATCAGCAGAGATATATTCCCCTAGCTCTTCATCTGTGAGTACTGGGATTGGATCGGGAGAATCCACCACAGTTTTGATCTTGGGGTCCGAGAGGGCTATGTGGGCCTTCTCCGGCAGCTTGGATAAGGCAGATGATTGCGGCGGCTTGCCCTTAAGACGCACCTTCAGAGGTGCTTCAACTGCGCCTTCGGTGATTGGTGCCTTTCCCTGTAGTTTTGCTACAAGGGGAGCCGATGTTTGAGGCGGCTTTCCCTTGAGCTGTATTTTCAAGGGAGCTTCAGTAGGTGTTCTACCTGGAGCAGTTGGCGCTTTTTTGGGTAGCTTGATGTTCATGGGAGGCAACGTCTGAGGCGGCTTCCCTTTGAGTCAAATTTTTAAAGGAGCGTCAGGAATCATCTCTGGCTCCATGTCGGGCTCTGCTGCCGTTTCTGCTTCATCGTCAGCATCATTGGCTTCCTCCTCGTCAGGTGACTTGTACAAGTTGGAATCAGTGAAGTAGGCTTCAACCCCCTTAAAAGGGTCGATGTCTGCGAACTCCGTCCGTATGATGTCATTGGTGGACACATATTTCATATATTAGTGGAGTGTGGAAGGTACCACCATGTACTCATGCAGCCACGGACGACCCAGTAGGAGGTTGTAGTTGACATCGGCGTCCACGACATAATAAGTGTCCTCAGTTCTGAGGTTACCAATATGACACTTCAGCCGTATTTTACCCAGCGGCTCACTCTTGCTGGCATTGAAGCCACTGATTGTTGTGTTGGAAGGTGCCAGTCGGTACATTGGGATCCCCAGTGTTGAGAGCAGCGTCTTCAAAATGATGCTGAGGAAATACCCTGGATCGATCTGAATCCGCTTTACCTTGACGGAACCGATATACAATGTATAATACAGAGGCCTGTTGTGTCGGTTGTGCTTGAGCAGCATGTCTTGTTGGGTGAAGGTTATGTTGGGGATAACTTCATCCGTACAATAACAGTACGCACATATAGTCGAGAGATCTTCAGGCTGCTTGACCTGACTGATGAAGGATTCAGCATCCTTCAGGGCTTCACAAAGAGCTTCACGAGTGTCCTTGGAAAGACGAAGAAGCTCAAACAGAGATAGGTGGGCAGGAGTACTGGAAGACCCTGGATCGATCTGAATCTGCTTTACCTTGACGGAACCGATATACAATATATAATACAGAGGCCTGTTGTGTCGGTTGTGCTTGAGCAGCATGTCTTGTTGGGTGAAGGTTATGTTGGGGATAACTTCATCCGCACAATAACAGTGCGCACATGTAGTCAGGAGATCTTCAGGCTGCTTGACCTGACTGATGAAGGATTCAGCATCCTTCAGGGCTTCACAAAGAGCTTCACGAGTGTCCTTGGAAAGACGAAGAAGTTCAAACAGAGATAGGCGGGCAGGAGTACTTGCAAGTTGTACCAGTATGTCGAAGTTGTGGGGCTTGGCTAGCCCCGAAGCATTCTTCCTTCACAGAGGCTTGTTGAAACGGACCTCTACATGCTTCTGCTTATTGGCTGCTAGAGGCTTGGACGGACCCCCTTCTTCGGCAGCAGGTGCAGTACAGGGAGGCACTACCTCGACGGCAGCTTCGTCAGGTTGGGCGTTCTGATGCGAACGCATCTGTACAGGAAGTGCCTCTTCTGCAGAGGAAGAGACCATGCAGCAAGACTTGATCTTCCTGCCTTTGGTTTTGGAGGCAGAGCGTACCTCCGGTTGAGTAACCTCGAAGACGAGATCAGGGTGAACCCATAAGACCTCTCCCCGAGATGTGGTGAGTGGGATGAGTCCACTCACGTTGTCACGAGTAGGTGGTAGATTGACCACCTCTATTGTCGCCTTAGGGATGGTGACGACGCCATCTTGTGTTGTGGTCGGCGGCAAGGTGCCAAATTGGAGTGACACCAGATTGGCCGAGATCGTTTTCTCTTCGTAGTCGACAGAGATAACATCCGCATTGATCATGTACTGGATGTAGTTTTTGAGGACATAGCAGTCCTTAGTTGGATGTCCAACAAACCGATGGTAGTGACAGTACCTCAGATTATCCACTTTCCCAACCTCGTCGGGATGCTTCGGGTCCGACAATTTGATCTTGTCACCCTGCTTCAGTATCTCAAAGTGTTGCAGGGTATCTTCATCATTGAAAGAATAAACCTCCTTTGGCCTTGGTACAAGTAGAGGCTTTTGAGTGGGTGCTGATGCACCTTTGGAGGCATTGACAGTCAGCGCCTGTTTCCCCTTCGTCTCTCGTCCGAGGTTGTTGGCTGCAGGCCGCTTTCTCTTGTCCTCAAAGGCAGGAAAACTGACTCCCAGAAGGCGAGCATTGGACGCCTTCTTCTCTGCTGCTTCGGCTTCGATGATCAAGAAACTCCAGTCGAGAGGAGGAGTGGAGTTGAGCCAGAGTTTGACTGCAGGCAGCTTGTTCATGCTGCAGGAGGAGAGGAGTGCATGTTCTGGCATGTCCAAGGGCAGTCTGAAGCAGGCCTGCCGGAAGCATTAGATCAATACTCGAACTGTTTCCTTCTCCTTCTGGCGTATCTCTATAAGGGACGCCATTGTCATGTCCTTCCCACCGTCGTAGAAACGGTCGAGGAAGAGATGCGTCAAATCGTCGAAAGAAGATATAGAGTTGTCGGGGAGGCTGCAGTACCAATCGTATGCCACTCCTTTTAGTACCCCGACAAATATGCTGGTAAGCAGTGCGTCCTCCTTCGGAAGATGTCCTGTTTGGGACTGGAAGTACGTCAGATAGCGATGCAGAGAGTCCTTCCCATCGTACGGCATCAGAGTTTGTGGCTTATATTTAGGAGGATAAACCACTTTGTTCCATTCAAGGGGATAGGGTTGGGGGATCCCCATCTTCTGGCGCTCCTCTTGCCTGTTCTTGGACTCAAAGCGCTCGCGCAAGTCCCTGATCATCTCCACCACGTCTTCCGTAGAGCTGGGAGTCGGTGAAGGTGGTATAGCCTGGAGTTGAGCATTTGATGGCTCCAACGTCCGAGGTGCTTCGCGGCGATCCGTATCCAAGGATACCCGTTGAAGGGGTACACTTGATTCTCCATTGGCCCCTGGATCAGGACCGGTAGAAGGTGCCCTGGCCAAAGCTGACCGTATCTCAAACACCGCTTGAGTCAGTGTTTGCATAGAGGCAGAGAGGGTTTTGAGTCCTCCCTCCAGGGTATCCATGTGCTGGACAAGGTCTGCTGGCGGCGCATCAGGCTCGGTATCACCCCCAGTCATGTATACCGTCATGACATGGCTAGAGTCGGATGGATCAGTTGAGGCTTCACTCTCGGCCTCGCTCTCTTGTAGGGGAGTTGCCTCTCCTGGAGCTTCGTCCTGGCTACCCCCAGCTATGTTCTGGAGGACATCCTCGTCTTCGAAAGAAGTATTCACGAGGGCCTGATTACCCCCCGCTGTGTCCGGAAGGCTGACTTGTTCGTCTTCGAGACGCAGGTCTGCAGGGGCCAAACTACCCCCAGCTGTGTCCGGGAGGCTGACTTTGTCTCCAGGATGAAGATACACCCCAGCTGTGCTCTGGAGGGCATCTTCGTCTTCAGAAGGGGGATCGACAAGGGCCTGACTACCCCCAGCTTCCTCCAGGATCTTCTTTCTCTCCCGAGTGCCTTCGAACACTCCAGAAGATGGAACAGTTGTCTTGGTTCTCCTCGGCTGACTCTTGGACGAGGACGAGGAATGACCAGTCGCCTTTCGGATTGACGAGGAATTAGAGATCACGTTGCATGAAGCAACCTCTTGTTCCTCTTCAATTGACACCTTCTTTCCGAGGCGACGTCAGAGAGGTATTGATGATTACAGTCGCTGGAACACCGACTGCCTTGGTGGCGGGACTGCTGTTTTACAATAACAGTTGATGGTGACAACAGCACAGGCGTGCCCTATGAGGGGCGAATTGTGCTTGTCAGTCGACTCTCCTGACCGACGTTTGTGAGTGATCACGTTACGCAGATCGTTAGAGGAGAGTGCCACCTTCGCACCCCCATCAGGCGCATGGCAAGGCCAAGCGCCGGAATGGTCAAGTGAATGCTGCGACCCCTGATCCAACACCAAACAGGTGCTCAGATCAGTCATGGGGGAACAACATTTACAGTGGCTTGAACGAACCTCAAACGCACATCCAGAGGAGGCGCGGAAGTTCAAGACCACATGGTTTGCCTTGCTCGACTCGGTTGCGAATGCAACAGATGCGCCCAAGTGAGACAAGGAATTTGAAGGTCGACTCTTTTCCGGCGCAGAAGCACCCGAGTCGACCTTGTACAGCTTACCATCAGCAGCACGCATGATTATGAGCGCATGCTTCTGGTTTGCTGCCGGCATAGCACGTTTGAGGCGCATGGCCCGTGCTGCCTTGGACTTCTTCGTACTAGCCCGCTGGGGCGCATAGTACTCAGAGTCCAAATTCTTCTTGCCACTAGAGCGAGTGAGTCTATCAAAGACAGAGACCTTCTGTGGCGCATCAGAGGTGATGCGCGGGGCATTAGCTGTGCTCCTGCTCCGTCAACGCATCTTCCTCGTCTGAGAGGGAGATGGCTAGGGAATGTGGTCAGCCGCACGTTTCCTTGAGAGATGCGTTGCACTGGTGGGCGCATCTTGGTTGCTGAAGACGTCAGTAGGAAGGGAAGGTTGCATTGGTGCATCCCCTTCGGTGGTGGTGCCAGAGGCGTCGACCTTGCGCACCCAGACTTGGCGAGTCTTCTTCGACTTCGGCAGCCGTTTCGAAGGACTCGTACTGCCTTTAGAGATGAACTTCTCATACGCCTGTTGATTGAGGCATACGACCAGCATCTTGTGGGAGGAGCCCACCTTCATGTCTTCGGATTACGACACAGCTTTCTCGGTAGAGGAGAAAGAGGTCTCCAGCAGAGTCGCCAGCTTGTTTGCCATTAAAATTTTTTTATGTAATTTTAATACAAACAGAACAGTATTACAATGTAGGACTTAGATGTAGTCCTAGGAGTACACTTTTGTTTAATCTGGGTCCCTTGTGCCAATGGAGCGAGTGGTAATGCGTTGACTCCGTTGACGATCTGACGACGGTTCTCGGTTCTCTGAAGATCTGGGTTGCTCTAGGTGCAGGAGCTTGCGGAGAGAAAGAAGACGTTGATTGTCTGTATCTGCCTCTCTCTATATGTTGCTGATGATTGCACGACGTCTCTGTCTGTATGTGTATGTGTGTGTGTTAGAAGGAGATGATCCTCTATTTATAGCTTTACAGGCTGGCTGCTCATGCGTGCATATAGGATGCACCTGTACGTGGGGATGCCACGTGGTGGTTACTGATGGAGGCGCATGGGAAATGCTCTCTGATTGAGGAGTTGAACCCTTCTTATTGCTATTATGGACTGCGGCAGAACTGACACGTAGCAATGGAGAAGATCTTTCAGTTGTTGAGATCATGGGTGATTAGCACCGCTTCATAGGCTGAATCAAGTCAAAGGACGCGTGTCGTAGGTCCATGGCTCAAAGATCTCGGATTTGGTGGGGAGTGATCTGATAGGATACGCCTGGGATTGGGCACATGAGGAGGCTTTGGCTCGTAACCTTTAGGAGTCAAGAACCAGTCGGGGCGCATGGCTTTTGAGGCGCATGCGGGACTTCAGTAGTGACTTTACTTCTGTCTTTAGGGATCAGAAAAAAAGTCTGAGGCGCACGGCTTTTGAGGCGCATGCAGAGATTTAGGTGCATGGTTGCCGAGGCGCATGCGAGGTGGTTGGGCGGCCACGTGGCTTGTAACCGCCGGAGGAAAGTAAATAATGATGCTGACGTCAGCGACGCTTCGTCTTCTAAAAAAGCTGTCAACTGTTCAGTCCTCGAGTGACGTGCTGCCAACTCTATCAGACTTCAACATTTAATGTTTTTTGATAGGTGATGGGCTGTTTAGTAGGCGTGTCGATCCGCGTTCCACTAGGCGCATGGCGACGCATGGGGGCGCATCCTTATGAGGTTGATGGGAGCTGGGCGCGTCAGTACGATGCGCGGTCTGGCCGGTACATCCGCTTTGTATGACACGTCTATATGGCCCCGACTGTTACGTTCTTCGAGTGCTTTAAATAGCCATTCTTGACTCGACTGAATTCGAAGCGTCAGGTTCATCACCATTAATGCAAATTTATTGTACGGGATTCGGAGAGCCAGCCACTTGGCGCATGGGTTTGATTTGTCCGGCCTATAAATAGTGGCATAGAGAGGGTTTGCTTCTCGTTCTCTCACGTCCTCCCGAAATGAACTTGTTTACTCGAGCACATTCTGTTGATGAGATGCTCCCGAGGGTAAAGATGCGATGCATGGTCTTCATTGATGCACTTGAAGGTGACTGTTACATCCAAAAGTCAGAGTCGAGGGCTTCTGAGGCAGGCAGAAGGTGCCTATTGCATCCAAAGATCGGGATGCTCGAGCCTCATCTCCGTTATGCTGGAAGAGCCGCAGATCGGAATTGCGGTGCCCCGATCATCTTCCCTGGGCTTTGGGAGAGCTCCTCCTCCTGCTAGAGTGGGTGTTGCCTATTCTGGTTGGGTTAAAAGCTGCACCTTTACCCGCAGGTTGATTTGCGGTGCTCTCCTCTTTCTTGGTTTGGGGAGCTCTTCCTCCAGCTAGAGGGTTGATTGCCACCCTCGTTCTGCTCAATAAATGCTTCCTTGGTCGAAGCATTTGATGGCGCATATGCTGACACTTTATGATGCGCCTGACTGGGACGCTGAAGGGTGGCACATAACTGAGATACTGAAGGGATGCACATAACTGAGGATGCACATAACTGAGCTGCTAAAAGGATGCGTCTGGCTGGAGAGCGCATGGCGAGATGCGCCTGCTTGAGAGCGTATGGTGGTTGCTGCGCCTAGCTGTAGACTTAGGGTCTTTTCATTGTAGAAATTCTTCTTTGTACAGCCTTTTTTAAGACATGTAATAGACTTTTATATGAAATAAAAATCTTCTTTTAATGTCTATGCTTTGCTGTGCCAAGTACTTCGTCTGAGCTCCCTGGCGCATGTGATGTTAGGCGCATAGTATTTCTGGTCCTGAAATTCCATGCTTCTACAAGAACTGGCCCAAAAAAAAGATGTCAACAAGAACGATCAAGCAAAAGAAGACCTTCGTCTAGAAACTTTGCAAACACAAGTATCTGGTACAAAAGTGAAGCTAGTGATTCAGAAGAAGAAACTCTTCGGCATGTCGCAGATGTATTCCTATGGCATTAACCAATGAGGTACACAAAATCTTGCATTTAAAGATTTTTTATGCAATGAATTGTCTATTGCTTTTAATAATTTATTTGAATATTGCAAAAAGCTTAGAAGTAAGTATAAGCAATGTATAAAGGATATCTAATCACAAAAGGTTGAGAATGAAAAGCTTACTTGCTTATTAAATGATGTTAGAGACACTTCTTCTTCTGATAACTCTGATGATATTTTCACACTTAAGCTGATCATACATGAAGCACTCGAATGCATTAAGAAAAATGCACAAAAGAATGTTATACTTAATTAAGGAGGAATTAGAATCAGAAAAGAAAATTTCTATTTCTTCTCTTAGAATTGATACTCTTACTACTAAATATGATAAAGTATATGCTTTGAATAAGGGATTGGAAATCAAATTGAAAAGTAGGTTGATCAACTACTACTCGATCTAACACCAAACGCATGAGACACATGACTAAACAAAAATTCACCTCCACAAGAGCATTTCAAAAAGGTATCAAGAACGATAGTAATCCTCATAATCAAGCCTTTTTCTATGCAACCACGAAAGAATGCTCATATCACACATCGCACTTATACAACTATTTCAAACACAATTATTCGTGCTATATGTCACTATTGTGGCTTGAAAGGACACATATCTAGACATTGTCATGTTAGAAGACAAGAATATATTCAAATGGGTTCTCAAGACTAACATTTTAGGACCCTCCAAGAAGTGGGTACCAATTAAAGGTCACATCTTCAACTCGTATTGTAGGTAGACCAACCCTCGCATTCTAGAACCAAGTGGATTCTTGATAGCAGGTGATCACGACATATGATAGGTGATGCTACTCTTTTCGCAATATTGTCAATGAAAAAAGAAGGATATAGCTCCTTCAGTAATAATTTGAAAGGCCACATTATTGGTAATTATGATATCGATAAATTTCCTCCTCCAATTATAAAAAATGTTTGGTTAGTAACGGAATTAAAACATGGTATCAATATTTGGTTGATAATGGTTATGGAGTCAATTTCGTTAAAACAAATATCTTATTTGTAATATATCTAGTGGCAAAACAATCTATGAAAGAATTAGAAAGGACATATATCTATCAAAAAGTACTAATCATGCACGGACATGTCTTCTTGCCAAAAAGGATGAAAGCTGGCTATCATGACATATGCGACTAGGGCACGCAAACATGAATACCATCGTAAAGCTCTCAACCAAGATGTTTGTAAGAGGCTTTCCAGAGATCTCTTTCAAGAAAGACATTGCATGTTCAGGTTGTGAGAAGAATAAACAATCCACATCTACTATTAAGTCCATTAACACAGTAAGTACTTCTGGACCTCTCATGCTGCTTTATATGAATTTTTTTGACCAAGTAGAGTCACTAGTCATGGTGGTAAACTATATGCTTTTGTAATTGTTGATAATTTTTTACATTTTACTTAGTTTTTCTTTCTTACAAATAAACGCGATACATTTTCCGAATTTGTTATATTTTACAAATAGGTACAAGCAAAAAATGTTTTATAATTACTCATATCCGAAGTGGTCATGAAAGTAAATTTTAAAATGCTGATTTTAAAGAATTTTGTGATTCTAATAGTTTTCCTTATGAATTTTCTTGTCTTAGGACTCCTCAACAAAATGATGTTGTGGAGCGAAAGAATATAACTCTAAGCGATGTGGCTAGAGTTATGTTAAATTAGTATAATCTTTTAAAATATTTTTGGACGGAGGATGTCAATACAGCATGATGTTTTGAATAGGGTTCTTATTAGACCTATTTCGAAGAAAGTCCCCTATGAACTTCAGTTTGATAGAGTTCCTTCCGTTAGTAATTTCAATATTTTTAGTTGCAAATGTTTTATTTTGAATACCAAGGATAATTTGGGTAAATTTGATGCAAAAAGATGATAAAGAAAATTTCTTGGTTATGCTTCCAAAAGCAAGGATTTTCATGTTTTCAATAGGTGCTCTTTAATTGTTAAAGAATCTAATAATTTAACTTTTGATGAGCTTAACTGTCAGTTATAAAGTGATCGCGATGATGAAGATGTCAGAATCATACCTAACAAGGAAGCTGCACTTGAAGAAACATTACCAAGTGCAACCGGCACTACTTAATTAGAAAGTCTTCCTATGAACTTGCAATTCTCAACCATCATCCCGAGGAATTGATCATAGATGATGTAACTCCTCTTTCCCAATAAATCATATTTCTTTTCCTAGATAATTAGTTTACTTATTCATCGCAAGGGAAGGGCAATTTTGTAATTTATAAAGTTGGAATGGCGATTTGGTAATTTAGGAAGATGGAGTGGCAATTTAGTAGCAACCCTAACCACCTGGTAACTAACTCCATAATATTTCTTCCATTCTTAATTAACATGTATTAATTAGGGAGACTAGAATATTCTTCCTAACAACCCTAACCACCTGGTAACTAACTCCCTAACGAACCTCCACTACTTACCTAACCACCCTAACCAACTCCTTACTAACCCTCTAACTACCTAGGCCTAGAACATTCTCCAAGAACCCTATACCCTATATAAACCCCAAAGTTTCATTCTCTAAATTATTCCTATTTTCCCAAACACACTCTATTTTCTGTGGACTGGGCTTGGCCTATGATGTGTGGATACAACCACAAATCTGAAGAAAAAAATCTTCTTCTTTTCCTGCACAAAGCTCGAGTGTCATGGCTTTTCTCTGTCGAGCTCCTGTAGCTATAGCATTTCGTTGATAACCTCCGTAGAGCACATGGTTCCACTACTGACTCAGAGCAACTACGGCGAACCAAGTGCCACTCATCTTTGTAAATTTGACTGTGACTCCTTCCTTGAAGTTCATCGGTGGTGACGAAATCATCGATGACGATCGATGACTTGCGATGGTAGTGAGAAGATCGACGAGAACCCACGGTGAGTTCATCATTGATTCTTCAAATTCCCTAATTTTTGATTGATTGACTCTTCAAATGAATTGATTTTGAGTGATCGACAACGATCACCAATGAATTGGTTATCCAAAGCTTAATCATCAGTAAGCTTTGAGTCTTGTGGATGAGGTGAAGACGACGAGCAATTCTTTCTCTAGGCCAAACAGAGAATAAGAATTAAATTATGTCGATTTGAAGGATCAGTCGAGCACGTTGACAAATATTTGCCGGATCAGTGATCAAGAGTTCGAATTGCTAAGAAATTTTTATTTCTAGTTTTAAGACTATTCTCTTTTGATTTCTTGGTCTTTCTTTCGATTTCTTCATCAAAAAAAATAAAACCAAATTTTAAATTCTTTTTTAAACCATGTATAAACTGTTCGATGAAAAGCCGATTCCAAGAGTCATTGGGGAGTCGGACATAGATCGGTACAGGCTTTATGTATTTGCAAATTGGATACGTTAATTTTACTAGAAAGAAATTCTGTGTAGGTATAATTGCTTTATTTTTGTAAGCCCCCTAAATTTCTAATTTTATTTATTAATTTTATTAAATACAAATTTGGTTTTTTTTTCAAATAAGTAGAGTGGTTACTACTTAGTAAACGAGTTACGATTTTTGAAAGATAATAAACATTTTATACTTGATGGATATGATAGGCATTTTATTTATTTTTATAATAATAAAAATTGTCCACTTATTTTCTTCTAAAGCTAGTATGAGATTTTGAATTTATTAGAACTTTAGAGATTATTTTTATTAAATATTTACAAGTAGCAAATAGTTTTCTTTTCATATTATGTAAATAGGTAAATTTTACTAAATAATAGTAATAATAATAAAATTTAGATTTTAGAAATTTTTGAGAATTGTTTGGTATTTTAAATCATTATTAGGAGTTTTAGGATTTATTAGTATATATATATATATATATATATATATATTATATATATATATATATATATATATATATATATATATATATATATATAAACCAATGGAACTTCTCGTAAAAATCTCGCGAGAAGCAAACTCATTAAATATCCCGACCCCAGCTTAGGAATGTTCGAACCCAGAGTCGGCAGGAGTAAATCTCCAAGGAAGATTTGAATTATATTCAAATCTTCCACAGATTTCATCAATCCTTCAAACCTAGTAAAAAGAAAAGAAAAAGAAGGATTCATTATCATCGGGATTAAATCCTAGATATAGAGATGTTATCTTTCGAAAATTAAAAGAAAGAAAAATAGAAGATTTCCACTCGAACACACACGCGCCCCTCCTCGATCCACACACCACCTCCAGGAGACCCTTTCGGACGCGCGCACCGCCGTGCAGTGGCCGGACCACCGTCGGAACAGCAGCAGCAGTCGCCTCACCAGACCGCAGACAACAACATCAATGGCAGTATTGTTGCCGTAAGGTACATGTCTTTGAACCTAGATTCCTTCCACCACGATTGATGAAAACTTGATCCATAAATTATTACGGAGAACCTAGTTCACCCTCTACCAAATCCAGTAGGTAGAATAGTTTGGTTTGACCTATGCATCCTGTGAAAAATCCCAAAAGTTTGGGAAAAGCCACGTTCAAAAAGACATAATTCTGAATCCAAACACCCATATTTGACGCCACACTGCGGTCAATACATCACGATTTTACAAATTTTGTTTGAGCAATCATTTAGGCAACATATACACCTTCAAAACACTTTTTGTAGTTTCTGTTTTCACTAATTATATGTTAAGAAATCTGTTCCCAAAACTTAGGAAAAACAATATCTAAATCATTAAGAATTTTTAGAAAATTCCCGATACGACGTGCGCCCTGACAAATCGGGCCACGGGGTCACAATCCATGAGCATCGAAAGACGCGTATGAACATTATCGACGTGTAGGAACAGACGAAACTCGATATCGTTGTACGTGCGCGATGAAATCGAAGCGTATCTGCCAAGATACCCCGTATCGACCACTTTACAAAATTGACCATAATTTTGGGTACGTTCGTCGTATCGAGACAAAACTTATGCAAACAGGACCGTATCAATTTTCTGGTCCTGTATGCCAAGTTTGGTCCGATTCTGAGAAGGTCGAGCGGAACGTCATTTTGGCAGGCCGGAGATCCGATCCAACGGACGAATTTGTGCACGGCCCACTGAAATCCAACTTTGGACATACAGTTGGATTCGTCTCGTCAAACCGGACCCATAGACATCTAGTTTGACAACTTTAGAGACTGTAGGCACTTGCACGCTTTTTGGTGCAAAATAGATCCAACGACGGACATCGTTTTGACCCGAAATTATGATTTTGCCCCTATGTCCAAAATTGGACTTTTGGGCAGGCATTTCAAGATATATCTTTTATACCAAAAATATTGGTAATGTCTATTTTAGCATCCGAGGATGTTTACGAGATTTGGCTTTCTTTGCTTCATTTATCTACCGGTTCGAGCTACTGGATCCTGCCTTTTTGCACACAATCTCAGGCAAGATACCTTGTCATATTTACTGCTTATATTTAGTTTGCATTTTTCTTTAGTTATTGCATATTCCTGCCTGCATATTTCTAGTTCTTCCAGTTGATTTACTTACTTGCTTTCCGTTATGCATGATGCAAGTACTAGTCTTATTTTCTTCTTATCTTTAAATTATGCATATGGACCTAGAGTTAAGGGACTACCATCTGTAGAGTATTTCATAAATCTTGACACAGTTGTACCACGAGATATGTGTGAGATGAGTAGCATATAGAGGTACTTGCGTGTTGGCTGATCACCCGTACGCATACGTTAGGTCTAACTGTCAATAGAGGCATGCTAGGAGACTTGGCAGTTAGTAAAGGTACATGGTCGTGAAGGCGACTTAGATAGGTACATAGGATGGGAAGAACATTTTCTTATCGTATGGGCCACTATTATACTTTTCTTTTGTAACCCGAAAGCTCCGCTGGAGATACGGGTATGCTTACCCCCTCAGGTTGGCCACTGACATTTTTGAACGCTATGCACTTGGTCACTGGTATCCAAGTAGGGACTATACCAGATCCTATTTATAGCTAGGTCCCTTGCGACTAAAGGTTTGTTCTTAACTGCATGAACACAGTAGAATGGTTAGGTGACCCCAGTTGATGTCATGTCACCCTCGTTCCAATAGTGGCATGGGACAATATCGTATCACGGATTAGTGTGCTACCCCTTGTCCTTGTTTGGTTGTAGGGATAGTCTACTGTTTCGATGATGAGATATTGGGCCTTATTATGATTGGGACTATTTTACTTTACTTATGACTTATGACATATTATATATATTCAGTTATTATGGCATGTTCTTCATGTATCTTGTTACGTCCCTCTAAGAACCTGGTGATCTCTCCAGGTGTGGGCTTTTATAATATTTCGCAGGTGCTCTAGCCAAGATCGTGGTCTTCCCTTTTCTATCGAGGAGGATTGCTCTTAGATCGTCCATTGCCATTTTTATCGATCATTTTCTTGTATATTTTTCTCTCATTTAAAATGGTTATAGTGGATTTGTCTCCGCCCAACTATATGTACAAATGACAAATTTGTAGTTGATTTATATAATTATTCCTTTATTTTTATGGATGAGATTTAGTTGTCAAAGTTTACTGTATTTTATAGCTTATGTATACATGCGAGGGTTCCATATATTGGGGTATACTCGTATGTATACAGTTGGTATGTCTACGTACTTAGTTCTAAGTATTTTTGGGACTGGGGCGTTACATGTTTTGTGGTGGCCCATGCAGGTTGAGTTTGTCGTTTCGGTTACGTTAATGTACCGAACGGGCCTGCATATAGGATTAGAGTCTAAGATCTCATCCACATACTTAACCTCTTTCCTTGAATCCAAAATTTTGAACTCTCGTTTGCCTTCCTTGGTTTGTATCCTGTTTGAACTCTTTCTGCCATAATCTTATCTTATCTTTTGTGCTTCATAGATGTTAGGAAGGCTTGCACTAGGTATACACGTTTCAATATTCTTAAACCCTACTAGTTGAACTCTTATAAGTTGGATAGTATGCCTCATAATCACTCTATTTGTCCTTGTAAACCATTAAAAAGGATATTAAGAAGATTACCTAGACTATAGTGCTTAAAGATCCATGCCCGTTAGTTTAACCAAGGCCTAAGAAAACGATACAGTAGGACGACTCAATAAGCATGAACACCGGACAAGACTTAAATTCTTAAGAAACTTGAACTATTTACATTTTCGTTCATTATTATCTTGTGTGCTTATATTTTGGACTACTGTGACCGATGCTAGCCTAGTTTTACAAGCTTATTCTTTATCGAGCTTGTGCAGGACATATGCTTACTGGGGACGTCCACTAACATATTGTCTAATTAGAATCAGTATATTATGGTCTGATCAACCTTAGTGCACTAGGTTCACTTTTCATATGATTATTCCACGTGGATTGAGATATAAATGTCTCTAGGATCTCATCTGCAACTGCCTTGACAACTCCATTTTAAATATTCAATCGCCCTTGGAACCTCGTATTGCATTCGATTCCCTCTTCCTTGAACTCTTTATTATTTTCCCGCCTTTACTTAATACGGAAAAACAAATGCTCGTATGTGAGGGACGATAGACAAATAATGTTTCCTTAGTTCGCCATACCACCTATGGCCATGAAAGCCATATATCCAATCATTTTCCATCTATTCGAATCAGAGAAACGATATTCAGACTTGATTCATATCTTCTATATCACATCATCTATTACGTCGTGTGGTATTCTTTTATAATCAAGAGTCGAAGTACAATATCACGACTTTGAGATTCCTCTTAACCTCATTAATCCTAAAATCGTATCTTAGCTTCTAGAGTGAGTAGGTCGTAAGCCTTATAAATTTTAGGATATACTAGTATTACTGATTGATTAGAATAAGTTGGTTCTATTAGGGTGATAATTAGTGCCTTATGAATACCCACTTTCTATTTAGATCATTTTGGTGTCCCTGACCGTGACATTGATATTCGGAGCACGAGACCAGCTGTTACCTTCCAACAAATTTTACATACAAGACATGGACGACACCACCTTCATCCAGGCATATCATGTCCCACTCAAACACGTCCTCTTGTACTCTATTTTTATGATACGACTTTCAGGTAAAAAGGGCTAACTATAACCCTTACCGTAATAACGATGTACTTCCGGACCTCAATTAGAGATCCAACCTCGATTCAAATCTTTCAACCCAATATATGGTTGTGATCTACTCGAAGCCGACTGTGCACATGCCACTAGTGTGCCACTCAATGGAGTCCCTATGTGCTACTTAAACTCAAAAGTCACAGAAGATACATTTTTGGGCTTAAGGAATCTTGTTAACCAACCCGATTTGAAATTAGCCCAACCCTTTGAGTTGGAACCTATTCTAGGTTACCCTAACCTAATAGGAATGGTTCAAATTGATTTTTATGGAATCTTGTCCAGCCAATATAGATAAAACCCAGGATCCAGGATTTACTTAATCAAGAATGACCTTTCGATCAACCCAACCTTATTACCAGCTGGAATAACTCGAAGTAGGTCGATTAATCAATCCGTAGAATCTCAGTAGCAACATAGAGCAATCACATAGAGCATTATCCTAGATATGCCAGTTATTATTAAGACACTCGTTGATAGTGGAGCAACACCCTTAATAGTTTAGTTGTCCTGCTTAATATAGTTAACCAATCATTGCCTAGAAAAATATTTGGACTTATTAATTAGTCGCGAAGTACTACCTTTGACGCCATTAGTAGCCTTATAGCAGTAAATGAGTAATCTTGTTTTGAGCAGGAAATTAGGGATTTAGTCATCCAAGGTATTTATTGACAGACTATAGAAGTAGTTGCCCTCGACCATAATCTTGCATCGGCCGTAAGAATAGTTAAATATACTACCCTCGGTTCGTGTGTCATTATTAAAACTCATAATTTGGGAATGCAAGAATGACATATTCAACAACTTCTTCCAAATTGGTCAAGATCACGGCACGAGCTCCGTACAGGACTTCTTTTCATATTATAAATAGTTTATAGTTTATAGTATGATTATTCCAACAACCAAGGTACAAAGATCGCCACTTTGATTCTTCATAGGATCGTGTCTTAGTTTTAATTTCGTAAATGGAACTCTTGAAGTGTATAGGCAAGCCTCTCTAAGAAATTGCAAATGATTGGGATAGGTTGGTTCCAATTGAACTAATAAAACAATGGTTTATAACGTCTACTTCTATCCGTATCTCAATTGATATCCTCTACCGTGACTTGGACATTTGGAGCATGACACTAGCCTTTTGCTTCCCATAAATATCACACTCATGAACTAGACCAGACAAGCTATACACATGACATACATGTCCCACTCCAACACACCTTCATATGCCCTATTTTAATTACACCACATGTATGACACATTTTTCCTTAGAATAAACTATAAGATACCTATTTTGTTCCATTTGACTTAAATATGTAAATATCAAGCCATTTCCTTGACCAAAATGAATACCCATGATCTATGCAAGACGTATTACATCTATGACATATGTATTCCACTCAAGCAAGCACCTGGCTCATATACGATACCAAAGACCAACCCACACCTGCTAGTTATTATGCCTTAAGATTCAAAATACTTACCTATTCTAACACTATAGCACGGTTCCTGCGCTTATTACATACTCACACCTCTTGGCCCCCAAAAAAAATTCTTCTTCTCCTAAGTTCTTCAACATCATCTCTAGTTACCCATGTTAGGTGAATACTGTAATCCCACTGAACCAACACGTTTTAGTTATATTCAAACAAGTGGTTTCTACTATCTTGATGGGACATCTCTCATAGAGAGGCAATAATTAATTGTACTAACTTCCTCATAGTAGTTATTGGCCGAGAATGTCATGGTAATATCAAGGTTCCCCTAGAATCCGTGACTACAGTAAGAAGTATCCAATATTCTCGTGCCACCTTTAGAAATTGTCCTTCTCAGGAGTCTAGTGACGATGAGTTTCACGTTTAGCCAACTTCTATAAGTTGGGTAGAGACTTGAATGATAATACACCATCTTGTAGAATCGTCAATTTCGATTCCTGTGATAACCATCTTCGCTATCTTTTGGAAACTGCTTTACGATTTGACGTACATACTCTCCCTTCGTATTTACTCCCGTTATTCGTTGATATTAGATTTATTTTAATTTCAAGGACAAAAATTTTATAAGCTGGGTAGGATGTAAGCCCCCTAAATTTCTAATTTATTTATTTATTTTATTACATACAAATTTGGTATTTTTGTAAAATAAGTAGAGTGGTTACTACTTAGTAAATGAGTTACAATTTTTGAAAGATAATAAACACTTTATACTTGATGGATATGATAGGCATTTTATTTATTTTTACAATGATAATAATTGTCCAATTATTTTCTTCTAAAGCTGGTATGAGATTTTGAAATTATTAAAATTTTATTAGAACTTTAGAGATTATTTTTATTAAATATTTATAAGTAGCAAATTGTTTTCTTTTCATATTATATAAATAGGTAAATTTCACTAAATAATAGTAATAATAATAAAATTTAGATTTTAGAAATTATTTGAGAATTTTTTGGTATTTTAAATCATTATTCGGAGTTTTAGGATTTATTAGTCTATAAATTATATATATATATATATATATATATATATATATTAAATTATATATATATATATATATATATATATATATATATATATATATATATATATATATATATATATATTTATAATTTTAAACCAATGGAACTTCTCGCAAAAATCTCGCGAGAAGCAAACTCATTAAATATCCCGACCCTAGCCAGCTTAGGAATGTTCGAACCCAGAGTCGGCAGGAGCAAATCTTCAAGGAAAATTTGAATTATATTCAAATCTTCCACAGATTTGATCAATCCTTCAAACCTAGTATGAAGAAAAGAGAAAGAAGGATACATTATCATCATGATTGAATCCTAGATATAGAGATGTTTTCTTTCAAAAAATAAAAGAAGGAAAAATAGAAGATTTCCGCTGGAACACACGCGCGCCCCTCCTCGATCCGCACACCACCTTCAGGCAACCCTTTCGGACGCGCACACCGTCGCACAGTGGCCGGACCACCGTCGGAACAACAGCAGCAGTCGCCTCATCAGGCCGCAGACAACAACACCAATGGCAGTATTGTTGTCGCAAGGTACATGTCTTTGAACCTAGATTCCTTCCACCACGATTGATGAAAACTCGATCCGTAATTTTTTCGGAGAACCTAGTTCACCCTCTACCAAATCCAATAGGTAGAATAGTTTGGTTTTACCTATGCATCCTGTGAAAAATCCCAAAAGTTTGGGAAAAGCCACGTTCATAAAGACAGAATTCTGAATTCAAACACCCATATTTGACACCACACTGTGGTCAAAACATCACGAGTTTGCAAATTCTGTTTGAGCAATCTTTTAGGCAACATATACACCTTCAAAACACTTTTTGTAGTTTCTGTTTTTACTAATTACATGTTAAGAAATCTGTTCCCAAAACTTAGGAAAAATAATGTTTAAATCATTAAAAAAATTTAGAAAAATTTTCGATACGGCGTGCGCCCTGACAAATTGGGCGACGTGGTCGCAACCCATGAGCATTGAAAGATGCGTATGAACGTTGTCGATGTGTAGGAACTGACGGAACTCGATTTTGTTGTGCGTGTGCGATAAAATCGAAGCGTATCCGTCACGATATCTCGTATCGGATACTTTACAAAATCGGCCATAACTTTGTGCACGTCCGTCATATCGAGACGAAACTTGCGCCAATAGGACCGTAATAACAACTTTAGAGACTGTAGGCACTGGCACACTTTTTGGTACAAAACGGATCCAACGTCGGACATCGTTTTGACCCGAAATTATGATTTTGTCCCTATGTCCAGAATTGGACTTTTGGGCAGGCGTTTCAAGGCATATCTTTTATACCAAAATGTTGGTAATGTCCATTTCAGCATTCGAGGACATTTGTGGGATTTGGCTTTCTTTGCTTCATTTATCTGCCGGTTCGAGCTACTAGATCCTGCCCTTTTGCACACAACCTCAGGCAAGATACCTTGCCATATTTACTGCTTATATTTAGTTTAATTTTTTTTTAGTTATTGCATATTCCTGTCTGCTTATTTCTAGTTCTTCCAGTTGATTTACCTACTTGCTTTCCATTATGCATGATTCAAGTACTAGACTTATTTTCTTCTTATCTTTAAATTATGCATATGGACCTAGAGTTAAGGGACTACCATCTGTAGTGTATTTCATAAACCTTGACAAAGTTGTACCACGAGATATGTGTGATATGAGTAGCATATAGAGGTACTTGCGTGCTGGTTGATCACCCGTGCATATGCGTTAGGTCTAACTGTCAATAGAGGCATGTTAGGAGACTTGGCAGTTAGTAGAGGTACATGGTCATAGATGCGACTTAGATAGGTACATTGGGTGGAAAGAACATTTCCTTATCGTATGGGCCACTATTACTCTTTCCTTTTGTAACCCGGAAGTTTCGTTGGAGATACGGGTATGCTTACCCCATTAGGTGGCCACTGACGTTTTTGAAAGCTATGTGCTTGGTCACTGGTGCCCAAGTGGGGACTATACCAGATCCTATTTATAGCCAGGGCCCTTGCGACTAAAGGTTTGTTCTTAACTGCATGAACACAGTAGAATGGTTTGGTGACCCCAGTTGATGTCATGTCACCCTCGTTCCAATAATAGCATGGGACAATATCGCATCACGGATTAGTGTGCTACCCCTTGTCCTTGTTTGGTTGTAGGGGCAGTTGTAGGCGCTCAAAATTTTGTCTTTTTTAGGTGCCTAGCACACTTAGGCGCCCATTGTTTCATTGGCGCCTAACATTCTTAGGTGGTCATTACCTTTAGGAGTTCTGTTCTCCTAGGCTCCCTACGCTCTTAGGCGCCCAGCTTCCTTAGGCGCCTACTTCTCTAAGGCGCTCTGTTCTTTTGGGCGCCTATTTTCCTACTGACATCTACAAATCTACGTGGCGTATTAATCTGCCATGCATTCTGAACATGGTGCACTACTCCAAGCTTTTCGAAGAATGTGCCCATCACTTGCCCATGATCATGCGCCTATTTTGTATAAGCACCAGGTGTCATTAGGCGCTTCTGTCTTCGTGGCGTCCAGCAGCTTAGGCGCCTATCCAGAAAAAGGCGTCTACTTTGGATAACTATCAGGTGGTTATCTCTTGGCTCTATAAATAGAGCTCCACTTCCCCAACGTTGAGACACAGAGAGGAGGGGTATAGTTTGGGCACTCATCGCACTTCCATCTTCTGCAATCAACAATTCTCAAGAGCAAGTTCTTCAACCGTTAATCGAAGCCGAAGTTCTGTCGATACTTCTACACCACCAAGCCATACAGAAGATTTCTCGTCAACAGAAGCTATGAGACATAGTGACAAGCTTGCTTCCATCCACAATCGCCATGTCAAAGGTACAAAGCGGTCGTCAATCAGACAAGACTCCTACAGTTGTACTTTTCCAGAATTCATTGTATTCGTGTACGATTTTTTTAAAGTTTGTAATAAAACTTTTTGTTCTTGTAAACAAAATGGCGACTCTGCCAGGGACGACCTTCTCCTCCAACGAGAAGGTGACAACTCAAGGCGATTCATCATCGATTAGCACTAAGAAAAGAATGTTTGTCGTTAAATTCGACCAAACAGCGTTCGAAAAAGATGCTAAGTGCTCCTGGTGCTAAGCGCCCCCTATTTCTGCAAACAGGGCGCGTACAACCAGTGTGACCAAAGCTAGGCGCATTGTACAAGTACAGAACCACTCTCTGAAGAGGCACCTCGAATGGGTGCCTAGGTCTGCTGGTGCACCATAAAGAAATAGGTACCCACTCGAGGGCGCCCATTCTCTCAAGACCACTGATCCCACCGCTGCTGTGATGCCCAAATCTTTGGGCACATCTTCTAGAGATAGGCACCTGCTTGAGGGCGCTCATTCTCTCAAATCTGTCTCTGCAGTAATGCCTAAATCTATGGGTGCCTCATCTGGAGATAGGCGCCCGCTTGAGGGCATCCATTCTCTCAAATCTACAGTCCCTAGTCTTTCTGTGGGAGATACTCCAAAGAGGGATAGATACCCACTTGAGAGTTCCCATTCCCTTCCATCTATTTATCCAAACCCTGAATCTTCCAGCAAAGGTACTACGGTTGCTCAAAGGCGCCATATCAGACGTACTGAGAGATTGCACACACAACAAAAGGGATCCCTACCCCTCATTTGAATGAAAAACTTCCTAACATGCGTATAAATTGTAATGCACGAGAAAAACTCCAAGTGCAACAGACTAAAATGATGGTTGATACTGATATGCGCACCCATCTTAACAGACGCCGAGCCTAACTTAACCAAAATGTGCAACCCATTGCTAAACAAGCAATGGCGCCTATAAGTTTTGGGCGCCCAAAATTCCCTTCTGCCAATGTGAATCATGTTCAAAAGGTGACACCTACCACTTCAACGCGCCCAAAGATGATTGCTAAAAATCCCCTCACTTATGTTGCTAAATTAGGCGCTTCCTTATACCTTTAAGGAACCAACAAGGCCAGGAATAGGTTACATCTTCTCCCTTCTTCTACTAAGAAAATCGACCTCCGTGATCTAATTTCTCAAAAATGGAAGGCTGTATCCCCATCTCCACCAATAGTGCATTATTGCAGCTCACATGAGATTACAATCAGGTGCTGTTGCAAAGTAGCCAAACGGTCAATTTTTGATCGTCTTACATTGACCTATCATGTTGAGGTATCTTCATAAGATGAGTCAGTTTATGCCTCTGTTAACATGATAACTCATCGCTCTCACGAGGCTGAGGGTAGCCCAAGACGTACTTTGTCTCGAACCCGTACTCATAGACCCCCGGTTCATACACATTGCACATTTGATGGGGTCTATCGACACACCAGATCTAGGAGTCGAGTTATAATCGGTCAAAGGAATCTTTCCATCTCTTATCCTGGGGGTAGCTCTTTACATGATTTTGATGCCGCCAACGAGAGTTTTGAGTAGACTATCTTTTCTTCAATAGCCAGAGAGGCGACTGCGTCCGCCATCACAGAAGATCAGGATGCTTCCAGTTCTGCTAGCCATGAGCAACGAATCATCGTGCTAGAAGACAAATTAAAAATGATGGCCGAAATGGTGGCAAGCATGCACACCATAATTGTGGCTCAACACACGGTTCCACTGGTTGTGAATACAACCCAAGAACCTATATCGGTATCTGCTCATGTCAATGTTAGTTTGGGGGTACGGTCTCCTCATATCGCTTCTATACCAGTGCAGGTTACTCCAAGTTATTCTGGGGCTGGGGGTGGTACTTATCGTGCAGTCCCTCCTCCTAACAAATTCAATCAATCCACTACTTTGCAACTGTCGTGAGACACTAACGAGGCTGTCAAACTCTTGCGTTCTCAATTCGAAGCCTTCAAGCAAAAAGATAGCCTGCAGAAGCTTAGTATCAAACAACCATACCCTATTAAGTGAAAAGAGGTACAGTTTCCACCCAAGTATAAGCCTTATACTATAATGTTGTTTGATGGCAATAGATCTCCGAATCAATATCTCGATCACTTCGAGATAATGACCGACCAGCTTCAACCTAATGATGCTCTCCTCACAAGAGTCTTTATTGGGTGCTTGAAAGGAGTAGCCTACGACTGGTATCGCAGCTTGCCAGACGGGTTCATTACTTCTTTTGCAATTTTGAAACAGATGTTTTTGGAGCGCTTCTACGAAGGAACAAACGACATGACTTTGTCGGCTTTGATCAAGATCAAACAAAGGCCCAACGAAATCGTGGCTCGTTTCATTGAGCGTTACCGTCGTGAAGCACTCAAAATGCCTTTAGGAACACCGGATGCATTAACTATAGATACATGCAAATCAAACTTGTTACCTATAGTTAGTATGTGGACGGGTTCCACTCAATTTCACGATTAGCCTTCCTTCATAATAAGCGCCAGAGCAGCTAAGGAAAGTGCTGACAAATTCAAATAGTTAGGCATCCAGATGCCTAATCTCGTCAAAGATAAACTACAAACAACCAGTAGCGGAGGTCGCCAGAACAACCGCAAAGGCAAAGAGACTTTGGCTATCAATCTCAAAGGCAAAGAAGCTCTGGCCGTCAACATAAGTCAGCCAACGCCTACCCCAACAATACCACCACCGAGGGTACCACATCCGAAAGAAGAATATTCCTTCGACGAGGATGATATCATAAGCATCTTCGATTGCCTAATCCAGAACAACAAACTTCAGTTACCGGATCCAAAATGGCCAGAAGAAGTTGGTAAGACCGACCATCCTAAATATTGTGTATCATAGGTTTATTGGACATCCGACTCGAGCATGCTACGTGCTCAAAGGAAAGATCCAAGTGATGGTCAATTCTGGTGCAATCACTCTCCAACGGGGTGAAAAGATTATGACAGATAACGTCGTCTCTCTATAATTTTGCGATTTCCCAGCTCAATTTGTACAGGATGGTGTCATCCCTATTCCGAGAACTACTATGGAGATTGTAAACCTCCTACCATCACGAACTGATGGTCTGATTCCTCTTTCTACTGAAAAAGGGGAAATCATGTGGATTCATCCAGACTTGGTGTCGGACTTTGAAGCACCATCTTCTTCCACAAAGTCCAAGAAAATAACCAAATACAAGTCATGTCACATGATTTCATTGGGTGAACACTGCCTTCCACCCTTAACTGCTACCTTCATCTCGACGGCAGATTCTTCTTCTCCTTCCTCCCCTTCTAAGAAAGCACTATCAAAGCCATAAGCCAAATATTAACCAGCTTTCCATCTGTATAGTCTACAGTCTCATGAACTAATGATAAAGATGAGATATGACTTACAAAAGGCCTCCGACTTGAATAATGGAAAGGGATCTCCAGTACCCCTTTTTCTATGCCTTCCATATAACCAATCTCGTGTCGGCTTAGGTTTTTGGATGAACACTTCATCCTCCCAGAAGAAACATTCTAAAACCAAAATTTGTATGAAGGATTGTAACATGGTGTCCATTGAACCTGTCTTCGAAGAAAAAGCTTTAACCGGTACTAGGTCTGGGAAACTCTACATGCGAGATTATTCAGAAGGTCTAGAGAACTCTGCTCCAACTCCGAAGGCTATTCCAGCATCATCTTTTTTCTCTACCGCGAGTGTTCCGTTTGTTTCATTACCTTCAGTGGAACAGACTCTTCCTAAACCAACAGCAGTAGACAAAGGAAAATAGCTAGTCTGCTTCGATAAGGTATTGAAGAAGACTCCATCCCTTGGGCTGGAGAAGCCATATAACTTTGATATATTGGCTCAACTAGCTAATACCCCAGCAAGACTGTTAATCTTTGAACTCTTATGTCTCTCAAAGAAAACTCGAGAAACATTGAGTGAAGCTTTGATACAAGTTGATACTTGTCTGGCACTCCTTAAAAAGCCGAAAGAAGAACCTGCCACATGTTTGTATTGTCATAGTGTATTAGAGCTGATGCCCAACATTACCTTTACGCACGATGACATGTTGTTAGAAGACAATCGTCATGATCGTCCTCTCTATTTCACAGAATATGTCGATACTATGAAGTTTGATCGCATCTTGATCGACCTAGGGTCTGTACTCAGTATCATGCCAAAGAATCTACTGGATGCTTTGAAGATCCCTGTGCAGAATCTGTCTACAACCATCACGACAATCCTGGGATTTAATTCCGGCAGAAGCGAACCCTTGGGAATATTCGCCTGAAACTTCAAATTGGTAATCTTCGCACAAATGTAACCTTCTACGTGATTGATAATCATGGCTCCAACAATGCTTTGCTCAGAAGACCATTCCTACACGAGCATAACATTATACCATCCACTCTCCACCAATGCTTTAAGTACGTGGATGTCAATGGTGAAGTCCAGAAGGAAGTAGAAGATCTAAACCCTTTTAGAGGCGTCGAAGCATACTGCAATGATTATCGGATGTATAAGGAAGAATTTATGAAGGTGGTGTTGGCCATGGACACTGATAAAGATCAGAGAGATACCCCAAATGATGTCCTGGTGATTCCAGTTAAAGGACATACTTTTCATTCTCATTTTTTCCAGACGTTAACCATTCATCTTCCCTCTCATACAAAGTAGTCTCCTGCTGGAACGACGGAACAAAGGGAGCTCACCTCTTCCGAGCCACTTGTTATTAACCTTCGTCGTAACTAACATCCTCTTCTTTCTCGTTCTTCTTCTCCTCCTCTCGTTATCAATCTGGCTAAGCCTTCTAAGGCTAAAAGTCATATTGTAAATGATGATGTACAGATCAATAAGTAGCATCTCCTTTGCAGTATACTGATGTCTGTTACTATACTCGATGTTATTTGGATATGCTAGATAATTTTAAACTACTTACAATAGGAGCAGTTCAACCTCTTCAAAGTGAAGTATCGCTTGAACCAGTACAAGATTCCTTCTTCCTAGTTCCTTCCAGAAAGATGGGGAAAGCTCCTATATTTTTTAGTAAAGAAACAGAATAAGAAACCACGCTCGACATTGAGGATGAAAAAGACGATCATGGACGACTACAACTACGTCGTTATAGTCGACAATCTAAAGAAATCATTCGAAAGATGGGCTACGATTTTAAAACTGGTTTTAATGGCAGTAGAGGAAGACGAACTCCCATTCGTACCCCTGTTCTGAAAGGGAAATCATTTCCATATTACAGCAGGACAAAGCGTGGGTTGGGTTATACTTCACCGGTTGTAACTCCAGAGGCCTCTGAGTCTGACAGTGAAGAACGGTATAATTCTTTTGACTCCATGTCATGGGACTCTGACACTAGTGTCGGACATGTCCATCGAGTGACACTATCTTCTAATATGGTGTCTACCAAGTTCTCGGAAGATGACGAGGATGACTTTGAGGAAGCTCCTGAAGTAGATCCTTGGGCACAAAAGATGGACACTCAGTGGGAACATCGTTTCGAACAACGAGAACCACCTACAAAAGATCAATTAATTCAGATCGATGTTGGAGAAGAAGGTTCGCCTAGGCCAATCTTCATCAGCAAAAGCCTCCCAGAGGTGGATAAGCAAGAACTAATTCAGCTTATCCAGTAATATATTAATGTCTTCGCTTGGAGTTATAAAGATATGCCAGGATTGGATCCTCAGATCGCTACCTATAGACTCCACATTCGGCCTAATACAAGGCCAGTCAAACAACAACAACGTCAATTCAAACCTGACATGATGAATGCCATCGAGACTGAAGTTAGAAAACTTATCGCTTGTGGCTTCGTTAGAGAAGAACAACATCCCGACTGGGTCGCCAATGTTATCCCAGTTATGAAAAAAACGGAGAAGGTTAGAGTCTGCATTGACTTTAGAGACCTCAACGACGCTTGTCCCAAGGATGAGTTTTCTCTTCCGATCACTGATGTCATGATCGATAATACTTACGAATTCGAAAAAATGTCTTTTGTGGATGGATTCTCAGGATACAATCAAATCAAGATGCATCCAGAAGATGAGAAACATACATCTTTCCGTACTCCTCTGGAAGTCTATTGCTACATTGTCATGCCACTCGGTCTTAGAAACGTTGGTGCAACTTATCAGTGGGCTATGAGTACTATATTCCGTAATCATTTACGAAAGGCAATTGAATGCTATGTCGATGATATTGATGTCAAAAGTTGTCTAAAGGAAGACCATATCCAAGACTTAAGAACTATCTTCGTTCTAATGTGCCAACATCAACTCAAGAAGAATCCCACCAAATCATTCCTGGGAGTCTCTAGTGGTAAATTTCTCGGATTCGTTATTACCTCTAAAGGTATACACGTTGACCCTGAGAAAATCAAAGCCATTCAAGAGATGTGTCCTCCACGCAACTTAAAAGAGCTACGTGAATTCCAGGGACGGCTTGCATACATCAGGAGATTTATCTCAAATCTCTCTGGATGCTGTAGACCATTCACCCAACTCGTGAAGAAAGGTTGTCTTTCATTTGGACTGAAGAATGCCAACAAGTATTCGAAGACATAAAGCGGTACTTGATGAACCCTTCAGTTCTAGTGCCTCCACTCTCAGAAATACCCTTCCTGATGTATGTTCGAGCAATGGATCATTCATTGGATGCATTACTAGCCCAGAAGAATAAAGAGGGTCATGAATAGGCTATCTATTATCCTAGCCGCACGATGATCGGAGCTGAACATCGTTATAGTATGGTAAAAAAGAAGGTTTAGCCTTTATGTTCGATGTTCGAAAGACACGACATTATATCACAGGCCAAACCATTCATGTCATCTTTCGAGTCAAACCTCTATAGATTTTAATAAGGAAGCCCAGTACGCTCAATTCCAGGCTCGGTACATGGGCCATATTATTAGTACAGTACGATATGGTGTATGTTCCCCAAAAGTCAGTTAAGGGTCAATCCCTCGCTAACTTCCTAGCAGCTCGTCCAATTCCTCAGACGTCTAAACTCTATGATGAAATTTCTGACGAAACCCTAGAATCTAACATGATTTTTAAAGAATTTCCTACTTGGCATCTATTCTTTGATGGAGCATTCAGAATCGGACCCAAAGGCACCATTGTCTCTGGAGTCAGAATTGTCCTTGTATCACCCGATGGATTGGCTATTGAAATAGCTTATTCTCTGGACGAATCATGCTCCAATAATGTGACAGAGTACAATGCTTTGCTCATTGGTCTCCAACTAGCTAAACAGCTGGATATTGAATATCTTGAGGTTTATGGAGACTCTAAACTGATCGTCAATCAGATCAGAGAAATGTATGAAGTTCGGCATCAGGATCTTGTCCGATATCACGAGGCAGTAGTTAGAATGGCTACATCATTCAAAGACTTCTTCATTGAGCATGTATGGCGAACATGCAATATAGAAGCTGATGCACTAGCTAATCTTGTTGTAGTATTAGCAATTCCAGTCGGAAGACAACAGATGGTTGTTGTCACTAACAGAGAATTATTTTGCATCGAGAATAATTCCAACATTGAATTCAGCAATTCAACAGAAATCAATGCCATCAGTGAAGACTGGAGGGCTCCTTTCATTGACTTTGTGGTACATAAAATCTTACCTAAAGATCCTAAAGAAGCTACAAATATTTGTCGACGATCACTCTGATTCTATTACAATCATACCACCAAGACTCTCTATCGGCGAACGTTTGATGGTCTACTCCTGCGTTATCTGGCGGGAGATAAAGTAAAACAAATACTACGTGAGGCTCACGATGGTGTTTGCGGAGCACATTAGCCCGGTCCTAAGCTACAGGATCGCATCCGACGTATGGGTTACTACTGGCACACTATGGTATCAGACGCTATTGAATATGCAAGGAAGTGTCGAGCCTGTCAAATCCATGCAGATTTCATTCATCAACCATCGGAATTTCTCCATCCGACTACCACATCATGGCCCTTTGAAGCTTGGGGCATGGATGTCATTGGTCCTATTAATCCACCATCATCTAGAGGACATCGGTTTATACTGGCTATAACCGATTACTTCTCGAAGTGGCTGAAGCTATACCTTTGGTCGAAGTTAAGACCAGCAGCGTCATCAACTTCATTAAACATCATGTAATATACAGATTCGGTGTCCCTCCGTAAATCATTCATGATAATGGACCACAGTTCATCAGCCAAAAATTTACTCGATTCTGCGACGATAACAGAATCGACAATGTCGCTTCCATGGCCTATAATCCTGCAGCCAATGGTCTGGCCGAGGCATTCAATAAGACTATTATTAAACTTCTCAAAAAGTTCGTTTCTACCAACAAACGTAACTGTAGTGAGAAAGCTCAGAGAATGCTTATAGGCTTATCGTACTACCGTGCACAATCCTACCGGTTGTACACCTTTTTTCCTTGGTACACAGGAGTGAAGTTGTGTTACCATTAGAAATTCAAATTCCATCCCTGAGAATTGCAATTGCCAATGAACTCACGAACAAGAACATTGATCGTCTTCGGCTTCAAGAGCTTGAAGCGTTGGACGAGAAATGGTTACTAGCTTAACAACATATTGAGCTATATCAAGCCCGTATCTCCAAAGCTTTCAACCGAAAGGTCAAAGTACGAGCATTCTAAAAAGGCAAATTAGTTCTTACTGTCAGACGTCCTATGACTATGACACATATAAGAAAGGGCAAATTCGAAGCAAAGTGGGAAGGTTCCTATGTTATAAGCAAAGTTTTCTCAAACGGAGCTTACCAATTAACTGGGATGGACAGTCGAGTGGCTATGATGCCCATCAATGACAAATTTCTCAAGAAATACCATGTATGAATACAGAGAGACATCATGAACAAAGTATTTTTAAAACAGAATATAAATAAAACTCCTTTTATTGCATAACCAAAACAGAAGGAGATACATAAGATTAAGGAGGGGAATGAGAACCGGAGCCCTCTTGATTAAAGACATAATTCGTAAGAAGCTCAAAAATGTTATTGTCAGACGACACCAACAGTTCGCAGGCAGCCTTTCTTAGAGCTTCTTCCTCGACAGTACTTCCAGGCTCCATAAGTCCGACAAGAATGTCCTATTTTGGTCCAGGAGCAGTCGAGCCTTCCTCCACCTCTTTTTGAATAGGCAACGGAGGTTCGTCAGAACAAGAATCCTTGGCAATCTCAGTATCCAAGATGATGTCAGTCTCCGTAGGTACATCTTCAGAAGCTATTAGTACTAAAGGGGTAGGTGTTGGCAGCATCTGCAAAAGTTACATACTATTTATAGGCAGAAAGATCAAATAGTCTGTCTTGAGAACCGAAACGATTTCTCGTTAAAAGGATGTGATCGTTCAGTCATTCATTGAATTTATTCACCTTGTGAATCGACCCACTGGTTAACAAGTGTCTCTCAATAAATTCTCCAGTGGAATACAATTCAAATTCTCTCGTGGAAAGTTACTACATAAACATTCCATCATTAAACATCGTCCCCTTTTAAAAAGCCTAGTTGCTTTAAAAAGGATCTTATGACCGATCGCCATGATAAAGTCCATGTACATTATACCTCTGAAACTTTATCTCCGCCAATTTATCTTTGGAAACATTTTCTTGATTATGTGTTCATGCGAGAATAAATCATTTATATTTCTTATCACATCCAGAAACACCTCTGATAAGCACACTTAAACAGACGATACTCTTTTCTCATCTGATTCATATATCAAATAAATGTTATTTTGATGATAAATTCAGACATACATCACAAATTCTACTCACTATTCAAGTTATGAATATCCATGTGGGTACGAAAATACAAAGTCCCAGTGACGCATCTCCACAAAACCACAAATATTCCTTTCAAAAAATCATCGTTTATTTCACTTTTTCTCTACAAAAGGATGTTTTAATGGAAATCTATTACATCTTGGATTTTCATTCTAATGTAACAACAAAGACCTAATAGAAATCTATTATATCTTTGGATTTTTTCCATCTTGGATTTTCATTCTAATGTAACAACTTGTCCCGACCCTCAGTGGTAGGCAGGGCAACGGAATCACTCCTGGTCTTCTCTCTCAGAAAGGCGAGATAGAAAATGGAGGTAAAATGACGGCCTTCTACCGAAGGTAGGAATACGTTCACTCTTGTGATACGATTCCTAATTCTCCCATCAAAGGAACTCTTCTACCCAAATACTCGTGTTAGAGTTCACTCTACCGTCCAACTCTCCATGTATAAAGGCCCTTCCTACCATCTGAGGGAGGCCCTTCTGAAACATGGAGAGTTCTGAGCTGTCTGATGTGTGTGTCAGATCAATTCATCTTCACGACATCCAAAATCATCGATACCGGTTCTGGGGAAGCTTGCTAACTGGTTCCCTGTAATTATTAAAAGGGAGGAAGTTAATAATTTAATCAGATGAATATATTCAACAGGCACCTTCTTCTCAAAAGTTAGGCGCCCATCTTCAACAGGCGCCCCTTCTCGAAGTCAGGCGTTTGCCTTCAACAGACGCCCCTTCTCAAAAATGGTGCTTATCTTCAACAGGCTCCCCTTCTCGAAGTCAGGTGCTTGCCTTCAACGGGCACCCCATTCAAAAAGTAAGACTCTTGTATTCAAGAGGCGCCATCTTTCTCAAAGTCAGGTGTTTGACTTCTATAGGCGCCTCCTTCTCGAAGTCAGGTGCCCTTCTTCCACAGGCGCCTTGAAGTTGGGAGCTCGTCTTCAATGAGCAGACAGGCGCTCATATTTAGGCTACTGTATTCATATTCTAAAAACTTACTGTCAAGATAACATATATCGATGGTCGTCGATATTGCACACAGCAGCCTAATACTCGACGAAGTAGTGTGTGATGGGACGGCAGCACGCTGTAGTGGCATAGAGAAGCTCCTAAGCACCTGATCCTTCTTGACAGCCAAGATCCTACGGAGAGCCATCGTCAGAGAAGAAAGAATGGCAGAGGAGTTTGGAAGATGAGAGTACAGTAGACTCTTTTTTTCTCTCCTTACAGCTATTTATAAGCAATTGAAGCTGAAATGGCATGCCGCTTCCCTAGGCGCATATTTTGGAAAAGATAAAATGCAAAAGATTTGAAATCACACATGAATTACCACGTGTCTCACAGAAAAGACTAGACATTGAATCAGTCAGATTTGGCGCTATCCACTAGAACCAATTTGGGCGTTTATTTTTGTCAAACAGTTACGCAGCAAAATTAAAGGCGCCAGGATCCAATAAAGACAAATTTTTCATTACATAACGAAAAGAAGACAAACCCTACATACTTAGGCGCCATGGCTACTTTTGGAATGTAAAGTAAGGCACCTTCATATTACATTACTTCTTCTTTTCGTCATCGGTTTGACGTAAAGCGGTGCCCAATTCTTCCATGTTGTGAATCCCCGAACGACGCATCAAACAAAAGAATCCCTTTATATGTTCCAAATTGCCATGCTCTTCAGAGAAAGATGATGGCCTAGCACTCGAGTGATCGAAGACTTCTGGGGTCAGGCCAAAGTAATCTAGGAGATTCCCCGCTCTCAAAAATGGGTCAGCCTCCAACAAGTAAGCCGTAGGCGCAGCATTAGGCCCCCTCAGGAGCTTCGCCATCGACGTCAGCATCGGCCTCCTTATCCTTCTTCTTGCTTCCCTTGGGTGCCATGAGGGTAGACGAGGGTGAAGGCTGTGCAAAAGTCCATTCTCATATATATAGTCGAAACCAATCCCGCCAGTGCCTCACATTCTTTACGAAAACCGAGTATCATTAACAAAAGCTTAAAAAGAGAAAGAAGAATAGTCATTTTAGAAAAGAGCACCTCTCCATAAATAGGTTCATCGTCGAAAATGAATCAAGCATTTAATGCGTACCGTCATTCAAAGAATTCCAAACGTTTGGGCACCCAAGTTTGAAAACTTTGAAAGGAGTCTTGTAGGGGCTCAAAATTTTGTCTTTCGTAGGTGCCTATCACACTTAGGCACCCACTGATTCTTAGGTGCTTAACATTCTTAGGCGCCCATTACTTTTAGGAGTTCTGTTCTCCTAGGCTCCCTGCAATCTTAGGCGCCCAGCATCCTTAGGCTCCCACTTCGCTAAGGTGCTCTGTTCTTTTGGGTGCCTATTTTCCTGCTGACATCTATAAATCTACATGGCGTATTAATTTGCCATGCATTCTGAACATGGTGCACAAGTCTAAGCTTTTCGAAGAACGTGCCCATCACTTTCCCATGATCATGCGCCTATCCTGTACAAGCACCAGGTGTCATTAGGTACTAAAGTCTTCGTGGCGCCCAGTGGCTTAGGAGCCTATCTAGAAAAAAGTGCATACTTTGGATAACTATCAGGTGGTTATCTCTTAGCTCTATAAATAGAGCTCCACTCCCCCAACGTAGAGACACAGAGAGGAGGGGTATAGTTTGAGCACTCATCGCACTTCCATCTTCTGCAATCAACAATTCTCAAGAGCAAGTTCTTCAACCATTAATCGAAGCCAAAGTTCTGTCGATACTTATACACGGTCGAGCCATACAAAAGATTCCTCGTTAACAGAAGCTCCAAGACACAGTGACAAGCTTGCTTCCATCCATAATCGCCTCGTCAAAGGGACAAAGCGATCGTCAATCAGACCGGACTCCTATAGTTGTACTTCCCCCAAATTCATTGTGAGTGTGTACGATTTTTTTTTAAGTTTGTAATAAAACTTTTTATTTTTGCAAACAAAATGGCTTGTAGGTGCCAACTGTTTCTTAGGAGCCTAACATTCTTAGGCGCCCATTACTTTTTGGAGTTCTGTTCTCCTAGGCTACCTACTCTCTTAGGCGCCCAGCTTCCTTAGGCGCCTACTTCTCTAAGACGCTCTGTTCTCTTGGGCGCCTATTTTTCTGCTGACATCTATAAATCTATGTGGTACATTCATCTGCCATGTATTCTGAAAGTGGTGTCATACTCCAAGCTTTTTGAAGAATGTGCCCATCACTTGTCCATGATCATGCGCCTATCCTGTACAAGTACCAGGTGTCATTAGGCGCTTTTGTCTTCGTGGCGCCCAGTAGCTTAGGCGCCTAACCAGAAAAAGGCGCCTACTTTGGATAACTGTCAGGTGATTATCTCTTGGCTTTATAAATAGAGCTTCACTCCCCCAACGTAGAGACACAGAGAGGAGGGGTATAGTTTGAGCACTCATCGCACTTCCATCTTCTGCAATCAACAATTCTCAAGAGCAAGTTCTTCAACCGTTAATCGAAGCCGAATTTCTGTCGATACCTCTACACGGCCGAGCCATACAGAAGATTCCTCGTCAACAGAAGCTCCGAGACACAGTAACAAGCTTGCTTCCATCCATAATAGCCTCGTCAAAGGGACAAAGCAGTCGCCAATCAGACCGGACTCCTATAGTTATACTTTTCCAGAATTTATTGTACTTGTGTACAATTTTTCATAAAGTTTGTAATAAAACTTTTTGTTTTTGCAAACAGTAGTCTACTGTTTCGATGATGAGATATTGGGCCTTGTTATGATTGGGACTATTTTACTTGTGACTTGTGACATATTATATATATTCAGTTTTTATGGCATGTTCTTTCTGTATCTTGTTACGTCCCTCTGAGGACCTGTTGATCTCTCCAGGTGTGGGCTTTTATGATGTTTCGCAGGTGCTCTAGCCAAGATCGTGGTCTTCCCTTTTCTATCGAGGAGGATTACTCTTGGATCGTCCATTGCCATTTTTATCGATCCTTTCCTTGTATTTTTTTTTCTGATTTAAAATGGTTGGTAGTGGATTTGTCTCCGCCCAACTACATGTACAAATGATAAATTTGTAGTTGATTTATATTATTATTCTTTTATTTTTTGTGGATGAGATTTAGTTGTCAAGGTTTACTGTATTTTACAACTTATGTATACATACGGAGGTTCCATATATTGGGGTATACTCCTATGTATATAGTTGGCATATCTACGTACTTAATCCTAAGTATTTTTGGGACTGTGGCATTACAATTTTTACTGTAATATGTAATTCACATTGAAGAATCAAACAAGATCGATACACTAGAGGCGAGACTCTGGACACAGATTATGTTAGCAAGGCCTGAGTCGTGTTCATGTATTCAACTTATAAACTGAATACA
This sequence comes from Iris pallida, assembly GCA_029216955.1. Lineage (NCBI taxonomy): Eukaryota > Viridiplantae > Streptophyta > Magnoliopsida > Asparagales > Iridaceae > Iris > Iris pallida. Next base: position 95,750 of record JANAVB010000287.1, read on the forward strand.
GTGGAGCCATAATGGTGTGACTGTAGGACAGAATTGGTGGGTGATTTGTGTCTGTGTTGGTATCTTGGGAGACTCGAGTCAGAGTCATGCTCGGGATTAGAGGGATTATTAGAGTTTAATTTATTTGAGTTCAAAGTTTGAACGAGTAGGCTTGAGTCCAAATCATTGGATTGGATTTGGGGTTGATGAGTAGGCCTATTCTATCAAAAAGAATTAAACCTAGAAATTTACTGGGCCAAATAATACACTAGTTTGAGTTTAGTAGCATGCACAAAGGCCAGAGCCCATTAGCTAGAAATTCAATATTAACGGGCTGGAGTGAGCCAATTTATTACTATAGGTAAATATAGGTAATACTTGGTAATCATTAGTAATATTTAGTTAATTACATATAGAAAAACTAGTTAATTGTGTAGTTTAAAACTTGTTAATTAGTAGTTGAAGTTTAGAGAGCAAGAATAAGAATTAGTTAACTTCGGGAATAGATAATGGTTAAAGGAAGATTCTAGATTTTAGGTATTCCTCATTGAAAATAGAGTCCAACTCTTCCTCATTATTTTAGGTGATTTAGAGACGATTTCATCTTCCAGTAAAGGCAAGTACATATTTCTCAATTTACTTAGCAATATTACATTTCATGATCTGCACTTGTGTCACATGTTTTATTGTATTGTCAAGTCGTGTCATGTCGGAAGGGAGAACACTCTTGTAGCTTGTAGTTTACCTAGCCTTGGACATTTTTGTGACTGGTAGCATTGTCAAAAGACGTGCCTTATGTCTAAATTCATGCGTGACTGCTAGCATATCGCTTTATGATATGTTTTATACATGTTTAGCCCCTGCATGCTTGTTAGTGTTTTGATTGCATGTGTCACACGTAGTTAGAGAATGTAGCCAGGTACATTCTCATTTTCTACTTGTTATTTACATTCATTATTTTATTATATATTATTGTATCATGTTGTTAAGTATTGTTGGGTTTTATGTTACTTTGATCATTTCCTGACTGAATAACATTTATAGGTGAGGATGAGACAGATTAACCTACATTCTATGGTCCACAAGAGGATCCAATAGTTGAGGCTACCTTGGAGGCCTTATAGGACTAGGAGACTATTCTAGAGGGGATTTAGATCTTTGTATATAATGACTACTTGAGATTGATTGTATTGTGATTAGGTGTACAGAGTTGTCTTTACCATTCATCGAAATTGTTTTCAGATACCTCTTGTAAAAGGACTTGTATTAAAGACAGTAAAATGTTGTGGTGACTGTATGACAGGGTACGTGCACAGATTTATGATGATAAATCGATATGTATTCTATTTTTGACGATCGCTAAGGTCTAGACGGCTGACTACTGCTGTCCATAACTGCGTAGGCCGAGTGTAGTTCAATTCGTACCCGATTATTCAAGAGCGGGTCGTGACATGTGATGCATCAAAAGGAGTAAGCACACATTCTAGTAGCAAAAATATAGCTACTAATGTTGCTTTTATTTCACAAATTGAGCCTAAATGTTAAAGAAGGTTTCACTGATAAATTTTAGATTTTTGCATGCAAGAGGAATTAAACCAATACGAAAGAAATTAAGTCTGGGAACTTGTTCCTAGACCTAATGATTATCCCGTAATTGGTATCAAATGGGTATTCTGAAATGAACTAAGTAAGGATGGACAATTCAAAAGTAATAAAGCACGTATCGTTTCTCAAGGTTATAATCAAGAAGAGGGCATTGACTACTTGCGAGACTCAAGTCCATTAGCATGTTATGTGCTTTTGCTAGTTTTTACGATTTTAAACTTTTTTAAATGGATGTAAAAATTGCTTATTTAATGGCTTTATAAAAGAGAAAGTCCATGTTGAAAAACCTCCTGATTTTGAGGATTATAAATTTTTTGATCATGTTTTTAAGTTGCGTAAGGCTCTTTATGCATTCAAACAGGCTTCTCGTGCTTGGTATGAGCGCCTAAGTTATTTTTACTTAAAAATGTTTTTTTAAAAAGGAAAGGCTCTTTATCAAGTCAGTGATGAGACTATTCTTTTAGTGCAAGTATGCGTGGATGACATAATATTTGGGTCTACTGACAAATTACTATGTGAGGATTTTGCTAAGTGCATGCAGAGTAAATTTGAAATGAGCAGGACGAGAGAACTCACCTTCTTCCTAGGACTTCAAGTCAAGAAAAACACTCAAGGCATATTCATCCACTACAACAAAAAACCCTTTTAATGACGCTCGACAAGGAGTTTTAATGACGGTTGATACATAAGCGTTATTAAGTTGAAAAATACCTTTTTTCTATGACGGTTTGGGCTAATTCTGGGCTTTTTATAACGTTTATAAAATAAAGCGTTATTAATAGTTTAGAGCGGTGGCAAACTTGTAATTCTTTCATTGTATAAAAGCTAAGTGGGAGAGAGAGAATTTATTTCTCATCCATTTTCTAACCGAGCAGCTCCTCCCCAAACCTCTTTTCGCCCAATTTTTCACTTTTTATTTTCCCTCCTTTTCGGTTCGACTCCAATTTTTCCTCTCCTAAACTCCAGATCTACGCAAAGGTGGACGCGACGATGGTGGTGGTGAAGAGGCTGAAGAAGGTCGGGGTCGGAAGGAGGGAGTTCGAGCAGCAGATGGAGGCAGTAGGGAGGGTGCGGCACGAGCATTAGGAGGCGGTGGTATGATCCTCAACTTCAACTCTATTCTAGTTCAATTTTCGACTATTTTCTCACTTTTATCATCTGGGCAGCGCTTGATTCAGTAGATTTGAGTGTTTTATTTTGGGAAAGATTTGATTTTTCCCCCCTTAGGGTTAGGGTTAGGGTTTGTGTTGTTTGTTCTCGTTACGTTTATGTCTCGCACCCAGTTATATGTCCAGGTTCATCTAGCTTACCCCGAGCGCCTCCGACGGCACCGTCGCGTACAGTAGCGTGCCGACGACGATGCCCAAGGCTCCGCCGTCGTCCTCGCACAGCTCGGTGTCGACGTTCTCGCCGACCGCGTGCGGGGAGGTCGAAGCGGAGAGGGGCTCCTCTTCGCGGGTGAGCGACGAAGAGGACGGCAACGTGAGGAAGAAGCTCAGGCTTACGAAGGAGCAGTCTGCTCTTTTGGAGAAAAGGTTCAGAGAACATAGCACTCTCAATCCAGTAACGCTCTACTTAGCATATATATTGTTCTGATAGCTTTCTTTTGTGCCTCTTTGGCATGTATATTATTTTATTTGTATAGGAAGTTTATTATTGAATGAAATTCCTTGGATTCGTGATGGAATTTTGTTGATTCACTAGTAGTGAAATTTGAATTCTATTGCTGTGTATGCTATTATTATATGGATTAGGTGTTAACAGAGTGCAATTGGATTCTTTTGTAGATTGTGTGTCAACATAGAAGGTTCTTAATCTGCAAATATGCTCTCGCGCTAGCTGAACAAGTATGTGCTCCTTGGTAACTGCTCTCCTAATTGCTCTTCTAATATTGAATGAAATTTAGATTCTCTAATATTTTGTGTGGTCCATCACCTTCAATAATATTGCCCCAGTTATTAACTTGAATTGGTTTAGGATTGTAAAAGAACTACATTAGTATCCAGTTGGGATATCGAGCTTCGGGTAAATGTGATCCATATACCTTCAGAAGAGCTAACAGTCAGTTTGCAGGAAAAAAAATATGTGACAATGTTTAGACTTCTTTTGATAGTTACATTCATAAATAATAGAATCTTTTGGTTATCTCCATCTTGCTTACTGGTGTTAGTTCTTAGCATATATATTTTTATTTCTTTTAATTTTGTTTTGCTTCTTGTAACCTAGTTTATGTTTATTCTGCTTCTGAATATATAATGAACAGCTTGTGCTCTTTACGGCTTGGAAGAGGCTTCTCCCATGACTGTGACTCGGTCTTTCCTCTCCTAAAGTTTGGGTAACAAGTCTTCCACACAACTTAACATGGATTTATTTAAGTTCAGTTAGCTGCCTTAGTTTCTGCTCTGTGAGCTTTTACTTGTGTTAACAAAGTATATATTAGTCTTGGATAAGACCAGTTTTATTCTCATTTAGTTGATTTACCTTTTACTTTCATCTATGTCATACTTTTGTACTTGCAAATTGACCTGAGTTACTACGAACCATAATATAACTTGAATGAAAGAATGAGCTATTTTACATATGCCAAAAAAAGCAAAAACATTACATGGTAACAACTATGTGTTTTGGTGAATCCTTGGTTGTAGAAATTAGAGTATTGGTGGCATAGATTTTAACATGGTATTAGACCAATTACAGTTTTATTTATTTAGAAGGTTCAAATCATGAATGGCATATTTTAAATTGGTTGAAAAAAAATAATTCCTTTCCCTCTATGTTGGGACTACATAAATGTTGGGACTACATAATTTTTTCCCTCTATGTTTTATTGCTTGTGTTTCAAGGACTTACTTGCTTATTGGTTCATAATTTTTTCTTGACCGGTCTGGATGGCTCATTGGTTGGAGAGTTTCCTAGGTACTGTTATCCCTAACTATAAGTTACATGTTGGTGCTGCTTGAGAAGTTTGATGCTGGCTGCTCAGCTTCCAATGTAATCTTTTTTAAGCTTATTCATGTTGATTTAAGAGAATGTACTGTCAAGTTTATTCATGCTTCCAATGTAATCTTTTTTTTGTTTTTTCAGCTTTCCTTCTTTCATATGTGGACCAATCAATTGCAAGAGACATTAAATTCAAACAAACGAGGATACTGCTTTTTTCCATAAAGATTTTAGCAGTTGGAGGACCTTTAGTCCCTGGTAGTCCAACAGAGCTCTGGGTGCAGGTTTTTTGGTAGTTGTAAATGTATATATGTATTTGTAAATGTATATATGTATTTGGATATTCTATTTTGAGAATGTAATGAAGATGTTGATATGTACTCTATTTTGAGAAATGTAATAAAGATGGTGATATATAATGTTAATTTGATTTTTAGGCCTGACAATTATATGGACTGATTTGGATGTGCTAATTTGAATAGTATAAAGTGTTATAAATGTGCTGCATTGAGCCTATACATGTTATCTATTCATGACGTTTTAAAATTGTTCTGAATTGTGCACTATATATTAACTATTCATAATGCTTTTATAGAAACTATTCATGACGGTTATTTTATGATGCTTTTGAAAAACATTTATAACACCCGTTTTCATGACGATTGCTGTGGAAAAAAAAGCGTCATGGTTCGTCATTAATGACGCTTTTTAGCCGTCATTAAAAGGGTTTTTTGTTGTAGTGATCAATCAAGCCAAGTACACAAGGGATATGCAGAAATGCTTTGACATGGATAATGAAACCCCTGGTTTCGGAAGTTGCATTTTTCCAAATTTCTAATTTTTTGATTTTATTTTCTAAGAATTATTGGGAGTTATTCAGGTGATCACGGAAAGGGAATGTTATAATTGCCATAAAGGGGGAATGCTTATTTAGGAATTATATAGAGGGAGTGACAAATTTATGAATACCTAGAAGTGGAGTGGCATTTTCGTTTGTAGTAGTATGCAATAAATGGGTTGCTAGTTAATTAGTTGGAACTCTCTAGAAGCCCCCTTAATTAACTAGGGATTATACCTAATTAATTCCAAGAAATATTCTATAGCATCTAGTATGTTCTTAGAAATATTCCTTAGAATATTCTTTTTCTAGATTAGTCCTAATCACCCTATAAATACCCTAATTATCATTAGAGCTAATCATTCCAATTATTCCTACTCAACTACCTTGCCCGTGTCTTGTCGTGTCGGTGTGTCCACCATATTTCATTAGTTTTTATTCTATTACATTTACATTCCAATCTAATTCTCCATGTCCGACACGACACAATACTATTCCACCCATCCACATAACCAATTCCTCTTGTCCTCGGGTTCGACCCCGAGGACATGAACACACCCATATATACACCAAACCCTAATTTATGTGTCTTGTCCGTGTCCAGTGACACGAACACCACCAATTGCATCACAGAAAACCCAATTGTGTCCTATTTTGTGTCCTGTGACAAGGACACACTAGTATAAACCCTAACCCTAGCCTAAACCCTAACTTCTCTGTCCACCGCCTCCTCCTCTTGTAGCTCCATCGTACCGGGCCTCGCCGTGTCGATCATGCGGCTGCAAATGCCGAAAGCCGCTACCACCACAACCAGTACGAAACCCTCTTCTCCCTTGATCTTCCTCGGTGACGACCATCGCAGCGTCCTCGAGCGCTGAACTTCCCGACCACTCTACGATCATCCATGTCGCCGTCCTTCGACGAGCAGTAGACATTGCTGCGTCGAGTCATCGCTCGAAGCCGCAGATCTGATATACTGCCATCTCGCCAGAGCCACCGCTCCCCATCTTCACCTCTCCCTTTGCTAGTGACAGTCTTGTTCGCAAGATATCCGTCGCGTCGAGACCATCTTCCTCCACCGAGCCGGCCGACCCCGTCATAGCACCACCATCGGTGCTGTATCATCAAGATCCATGCCTGTCCGAGCGCCACCTCCTTAAGATTTGCTCACTACCTTCGCCCTCCACAGCCGTCAGATAAAGCAACGCCTAGCCTCGATTCCTCCGGCTGCCTCCCATGGCAGCGTCGATCCCGGTAAGCCCTCCTCGTTCTTCTTTTTTCTCTTCTTCTTCTCGAATGTTCTCCCTCTCTTTTCTCTGTTCTCTCTCTCTCTCTCTCTCTCTTCCGTAGGATTAGAAAAAATAAGAGCAAGTATAATGGGCCGGTCCAGTATAGGCCAGTGAAGTTGGGTTAAGTCTGAAAGAAAGAGGAAAGAAAAGGAAAAAAAAATATTGGCTGATGGTTTGGGCTGTGGACGGCCAAGCTTTGGAAAAAAAGAAATAAGAATTGTGAGATAGGCTTGGGCCCTAAGTCTGTGGGCTAAGTTGGTTGAGCAATTGGTGAAGGATTAATGGGTCTGTGTTTGGACTGTCCATTATACCAGTTGTAGGCTTTGTTTGGACTAAGTCTTGAGGGTTAAACTACTCATTAATAGAATGAGTTTGGGCCATACCAAGCCTAATAGGGTTGGACTTGTTTTTGTTTATGCTGTGAAGGGTTAGGAAATAATAGTACATATTTTAGATATTTTAGTAGTTAATAGAAATTTTATATGCATAGGAATTTTAGTAAATGTGTAGGAGTCTCACACTTGAACTTGTATTTATCCATAGGTTGGACTAAGAGCAACGTCGTGAAGTTGGATTTGAGGTAAGTACTCTGTATTTATGTTTTTCCAAATTTAATAAATACAGGTTCTTTATTGTCCGATCTGATTGCATATTGCATATTGAGACACGACTCTGACACAATAAGATTCTTGTACTTGACTCTGCATCTATGATATGTATCTGATTCTAAATCTGATTTAGACTAATTTTTGAACCATGGGGAAGGAAAATATTAAGTATATATGTGGCTAGACCATTGTTGTACTAATCATAGTTTGACCTACATCGAACTTATATTCGAACCTGACCAAGTCTGAATCTAACCTTAGCTAGCCACATATTGAAAATGACATTTCATTTCATATAGGATTTTAGCTTGATTGTTATTGTCTCATAGTCTGTTTCTCATGATTGTTCGTATTGCAGGTTGCATTCCATTACAGTATTTTATTGCATTGTCTGGTTCAGTTTTCTTTATTCTTTTTACTTTGTTTTGTGTGGTGCGACATTTATACGGGAATGTACTTTGCTCCTTTCTTGATTGGATCATTGTCTACAGGTGATGATAGACTAGCATGGAGGATTTTTTTGGAGGATTTAGAATTAGAGATTAGCTTAGATTATTGATGTATTATTCATGTTATAAATTGTTTCGAGGATTTGTCGAATTTGTCTCCTGGATGAGATGGACATGTATTATGTACTAAGACTATTAATGGATTACGGTGATCACGTGCATGATTGGGTAGTATAATGTTTCATGATTAAGCATGATTTACGATTTCTAAGATTGATAGTGATTATTGAGGTCTAGACAACTTATTACTGCCGATTCTACGGCATAGGCTGGATGCGATCACAACCAGCTATCGATTTTACCCTTGATAACCCGATTATGATCATATCTATATATAGATCGTATCTATATTTTGATCGTACATAGAGAATGACTAGATAACCTTGATTAAGTATTTGATAGTGCTTAGATAGTTTTGTATTAATCACGATCAGCTATCGATTTTACCCTTGATCATACCTAAACCTAGATTTCGATAATCGTAACTAGACACTTCAACTTTGATTCTATTAGTCGTGACTAGATCGAGCCCAAATAATGTATTCTTAAATCGTGCCATTTTTAAATTATGTACTGGTTATTCTTAGTCATGCCAAACCAAGCTATTTCTATAATTATTATTGCCTAAGTATTTTGAACATGCTACGATTCTATCCTTGACCGTGATTAGATCTTGATCATGATTGCCATTTTTAAATAATTTCCTGATCATGTTAAATCATATTTTCGATTCTACTCACCATCGTGCCTAACTCATTTTGATCGAGACATTTAAAATTTTGAGGATGAAAATTTTCAAAGGTGGGTAGATAATTGACCCCCTGGTTTCGGAAGTTGCATTTTTCCGAATTTCTAATTTTCTTTTTTTATTTTCTAGGAGCTAATCATTCCAATTATTCCTACTCCTCCACTATGCTCGTGTCTTATCGTGTCGGTGTATCCACTATATTTTATTAGTTCCTATTCTATTACATTTATATTCCAATCAATTCTCCGTGTCCGACATGACATGATTCCACCAAAATCCATATAACCAATTCCTCGTATCCATGGGTCTGACCCCGAGGATATGGACACACCCATACATACACCAAACCCTAATTTTTTGTCCTAACCGTGTCCAGTGACACATAGACTACCAATTACATCACAGAAAACCTAATTTCGTGTTCTGTTTTGTGTCATGTGACAAGGACACACCAGTACAAACCCTAACCCTAACTTCTCTGTCTACCGCCTCCTCCTCGAGTAGCTCTGTCGTGTCGGACCTCGCTGTATTGATCTTGCGGCCGCAACCACCGACAGCCGCCACCATCACCACACTAAAACCCTCTTTCTTTCGATCTTCTTCGGAGATGACCAGCACCGCGTCCTCGAGCGCTGAACTTCCTGAATGCTACACGATCGTCTGCGTCGCCGACCTCCAGCAAGTAGCAGCCACCTCTACGCCTGGTCACCTCTCGAAGCAGCAGATCTGATGCCACTGCAGTATCGCCAGAGCCACCACTCCCCGTCTCCACCTCTCCCTGTACCGATGACAGTCATGTCCGTTCTATCTCCGTCGCGCCGGAACCATCTTCCTCCACCGAGCCGGTCGACCCCGTCACAACACCACCACGTATGTTCGAACCTGACCTAGTTTGAATCTAACCTTTGTTGGCCACATATTGAAAATGACATTTCAATTCACATAGAATTTTAGCTTGAATGTTATTGTCTCTTTCGTGTTGCAGGTTGCATTCCATTACTGTATTTCATTGCATTGTCTGGTTTAATTTTCTATATTCTTTTTGCTTTGTTTTATGTGATGTAATATTTATATGGAGATATACTTTGCTCCTTTTTTTAATTGGATTGGTGTATGCAGGTGATGATAGACTAGCATAGATGATTGCTTTGGAGGATTTAGAATTAGAGATTAGCTTAGATTATTGATGTATTACTCATGTTGTATATTGTTTCGAGGATTTACCAGATTTGTATCCGAGATGAGATGGACATGTATTATGTACCAAGACTATTAGTGGATTGCGATGATCGCATGCGTGAGTGGGTAGTGTAATATTTTGTGATTGAGCATGATTTATGATTTCTGAGATTGATAGTCATTATTGAGGTATAGACAGCTCACTATCATCGATTCTACGATGTAGGCTGGACACGATCACAAGTCGTACCCGATCATGTGGGTGCGGGACATTACAGATAATGCTAAACCTATCTGAACCCCAATTGTGCCTCGTATCGCATGGTGCATTACGCTGAGTCGTTGACTCGAAGATTTAAGTTGACCCGAAAACTTATCGATGCGAATCGTGCAAGTAGTAAGTTGACCAAAGAGATGATAAGTTCGATTCAAACAAGTATTTATTTTAGTTGGTTTCACGTACATGATAGGATTTTACACTAAATTTTTAAAGTTTGACATTTTACCTCATTTGCGACAGAGTCCGCAGAAACCAAAGTATCGCCTCGCAACAGGCTGAGGCATGGGTACGGTAGGCCGAATCAGTCGGGTATTTCAACGGAATATGACATGCTCGAATGACTAAGTCAGATGAGTTGTCATGTAACAAATTTAAGGAATCGAGCCGCATCAGCTTGAAGAAATGATAAGGCGAATCAACAAAAGGTGGAAGGATTCTCACCCTTCTTTCCTACTTCGTCATTCATAATTAAAATATACCCTTGTATGCTAAGTTAACCGATCGAGTCCAGGGATATGGATCGAATGAGATAAATCGTAGTACGTATCGAACACTAAGATAGAACATTGAGGCAAAACATGCATTAAGTGCACGAATTCGAAATAGAATATCGAATCGCTACATCAGTGAATGTCTCACGGCATGAGTTGTAGAACATCTATTCAGGCGTGCCTCCATGCACGAGTTAGAAGGCTATAACATTGAAAGACTATATCGAGGCGAGTTCCTTAGTGCATGAGCAATAGAACATTGAATACTCTATAGAGGCGTTCTCAAGTTTACGAGTCAGAGCGAATGAACATAAGTCTTAGAACATAGAAAGGAACGTATCGAGGCGTGCATCGAATGCACGAATCGTATAACATTGAACATTAAGTCATAGAACATTGAAACACGGTATCAAGGCGTGCATCAAATACACGGATCTGAAGAACATTGAATAACTGTAACGAATTATGCATATGTGCACACGACTTATGAAATATGGCTTCGTATTTGAGTGGAAAGTTGTGGCGTAATGCCACATAATTGTCATAACATTGAAAGGTTTGCTTTGTGAATAAGAGGTGAGCAATTATGGCACAATTGCCACAAAACAGTTGAATGTGGCATGTTGGCTCGAAATGTGTATCATTCGCTACCAAAAATTCTATTTTGATTAATAATTCAATAAATAGAAAATACTAGAGATTTTTTGTGGGAATTTAATTTTGAGATTGCAATGCTATGTACCGAGGTCTATAGGTGACATATGTTAATATTATGTCACATATGGCCACTAGGATCCCTAGATAGTCCCATATATATTATTTAATTATTTTAGAATTTTTTGGAATTTTTGGTAATTTTTAGATAATTTTAATCTATAGATTTATTATTTTTATACGCTTTCGAGAATTTCTATAGGGTCACACGGGGGTTTGTTTGATCAAATATTTTTATTTAAGTTCTAGATAGTTAAAAATATTTTTTTTAAATTTCTAATATTTTTCTGAATTTTTCTGGAATTTTTGGGAATTTTTGAGTAATTAAAACCTATAGAATTTATTTTTCCATCGGCTTTTGGGATTTACTGTGGGACAACACGAAGAGATTTTGAGACCAAACTTTTTTATTTATGCTTTAGACCCCTAGAAATAGTTTCTATAATTTTTGGAATTTTTTTGGATTTTCTGTGATTTATTTGGAGTTAAAATAAATTTTTAATGATTTTCTGCAATTAAAATAAGTATTTACATAGTCAGCAGTACAGTCAGGCATCCAGTCAGCTAGGAGGCCCACCTGTCGATGCCTAGCAGCTGAACCGCCTCTCCCTCCCTATATATATATATGTTAATTCACGAAAACCTAGAATAATTCCAGCAACTTTTTGGTAGAGAGTTCATCTAGGGTTCTTCAACTTCGTAGAGCGATTGCCGCCAATTCAGATGTGCTTTTCATGCACCATTTTTTTTTTGGAAGTGTATCGAGGTTAGGTTTCTGAATATGTAATTTTTTTTCATAAATTCTGAATCTAAATTTCTGAAAAATTTGTGGAGTGTCAGTTGTCCGAAATCTTACACGTTTCTCGGCGTTTTCAATATTTTAGGAGAACCAGGAATCAGAATCTTAAACCGTTTAAACTTTTGGAAAGCCGACACAAAGATCTATGACATATAATTTTTCTAGAAATTAATACATCCATCTATTATTCTAATTAATTCATAGAACTTCGTTTTGGCCGACAATTTATCGTTTTGGTCACGGTTAGCCATAATAGCGATATCTTTTGATCAAATCGTGATTTTGGGGCACTGTCGATTCTTGTGCACTCATGGCACTGAAATCTACTACGTTGCACACTCAAGTCATGGAGTTTTTGTCGTTTGACTACTTAGTCAACAATACGCCTCGATTTGCGTGCCGCGGTTCCCGAATTGGAAGTCGTGACTTTTCCAGGCCAAAAACTTGTGTTTAATTCTTATTTAAGAATTATATTAGATTAAATTAGATTTTTATATGATTTATTCCATAATTAAATAGAAATAATTATGTTAAACCATTAGCCACTTTCTAGGATTTTTAGAGTGGGAATTTAGATCTAACTTGTGGTCATTTATGTGACGGGATAGATCGGGCTACGACATCTTGGGTTTGTAATTTCATTATCTATCAGAGAAAGAAAGTATCACTATGACCTATATTACCTTTATTCTATGATGCATGTTGTCCTTCTCTTTTAATTATTGGTCTTATCGTTTCTATTACTGTGCACGAGAGTTATACTTGTTGTCATAACCATACATGTTCACTTAATACTTTTGTTCAATATTCTATGTTCAATGTTCAATGTTCAATGTTCAAGTTTAAAGTTAATGTTAAAGTGATCATGTTTACTTGTGAGAGAATCAGGAGGGAAAATACAATTAGTATGCATGTGGTCTACGCAATATTCAAATCCATAATGTCAATATTGATAGCAGTTGTTGCACCACACGTACCGACTGCTGTATGTCCTAACCTGTCCACATACGAAAAACTTATATTCTAAAACACACAGTACACGTGATTTGATGAAAGTTTCTATATTGGTTATTGTTTGTCTTCCGTCGAGTCTATTTCATACTGTTATTATGTCATAGTAGTAATCTTCTCATCATATCATGTCATGTCTATAGTTTATCTTCCTTCTTAGTGTTTCTTTATGCATGTATATTATATTGTGTAGTGTATGTTATGGTGACTTGCTCCAATCCTGACTGGATAAATTTTTCCAGCTTGAGACGACGTGATCTGTCCCGAGGTCTATGCTGAGTATGTTAGAGACACTGACGTCACTGGCATACCCGATTCCAGTACAGATACGAATTAGCATATTTTCTTTCTTATGCAATCACATTAGTTAGTAGTTATAGCTATGGATTCTAGTTTATCTATGTTATTTTCTACTACTGGGTTTGTTCCTGAGACTATCTTGAGTTGTAGTAGATTTTTCTTTAAATTATTTATTGAGACTTTAAGTTTAATCTCATTGTCATGACTTAGTTGTGGATGATATATGTGAACTATGTACTTATTATGGACCATTGTTATCATAGACAGCATACTACCACCGATGTTGCGGCGTAGGTTGGGCTTGGACACGTACTCGCATCCCAAAAGGTGGGTGCGGATCTTGACAAGTTTTTATGGTGGCCCATGCAGGTTAGGTTTTGCATAAGATTGCGAACTCATGGTTAGTACTTCAACATAGTAGTACCAGCTGTAAGCCTGCAAATAGAATTGAAGTTAGGATTTAGAATAACTTCTAGAAGAGTTATATCATCCACAAATAGGATTCCAAATCCAAAGAGTCTTCCATCATCGTCTCTCTTATGCATCTTTCTTGATTTCATCCGTGATTTTTTCGATATATTTGCGTCTATCATTCTACCATGTCCTTTACGTTCCTTTTTAGTTAGCAAAGGTTGATAGGAGGCGTAGTGTGATCCGTAAGAGTAAGAGGATAAGCTTAGTTGGTTAGATGTTATTGATTTAGTTTCCTTTGGATTTTTTCAACCATTATCTCTATGATTTAGCCTAAGAATTATCATTAGATTGCTTATAGGAGTTGTATATTATATTATACTATTAGTAATGTTTGATTTTTGAGGACAAAAATATTTTAAGTTGGGTAGGTTGTAGCATCCGCTACCAAAAATTCTATTTTGATTAATAATAAAATAAATAGAGAACACCAGGGATTTTTTTGCAGAAATTTGATTTTGAGATCGCAATGGTATCTACCTAGGTTTGTAGGTGATATACGTTAATATTATTTCACATATGGCCACTAGGGTCCCTAGATAGTCCCACATATGTTATTTGATTATTTTATAATTTTTTGGAATTTTTGGTAATTTTTAGATAATTTTAATCTATAGAATTATTATTTTTATAAGCTTTCGAGAATTTTTGTAGGGTCGTACGGGGGTATGTTTAATCAAATATTTTTATTTAAGTTCTATATAGTTAAAAATATTTTCTATAAATTTTTAATATTTTTCTGATTTTTTGGAATTTATGGAAATTTTTGAATAATTAAAACCTATATAATTTATTTTTTCATCGGCTTTTGGGATTTACTGAAGGGTCACATGAAGAGATTTTGAGACCAAACTTTTTATTTAGGCTGTAGACACCTAGAAGTAGTTTCTAGAATTTTTTTAAGGATTTTTTGTGATTTATTTGGATTTATTTAGAGTTAAAATAAATTTTTAATAATTTTCTGTAATTAAAATAAGTATTTACACAGTCAGCATCACATTCAGGCATCCAGTCAGCCAGGGGTGCCCACCTGACATGTTTGACTTGACCTGACTTGATTGGCTAGTAGTTCTAGGCGAGAATTTTGTCACTAGACGTTGACTATACCTGACAACCTCATTCGTGAGCTCTCATCGAGTGCGAATGAGACTTACTATAGTTAAGGAGTCCCCAACGACATACTAACTATAGGACTGCGAGCTACCATCGAGTTGTAGTTACCCCGATTTACTGGTAGTCACGTTTATTAGCACGATTCTCGACGACATGTCATTTCCTTTATATTTCATTCTTGTATCCTTCAGTCTTTATTTCTTGTACTGTTCACTGTCTTTCCTTGCATGTTATTACTGTCAAAGTAGGCTTGTATATTGTGTGTCTTGCTAGTCCCCTGGAGACCTGGTGATCTCTCCAGGTAGTCGCTTCTGCAGAGAAAGTTTGCTGATCCAGGTGGTGTTGTTGTGACGACTCACGTATATATTTAGTTGATATTTTCATTATATTCCTCCAGCAAGTATACTTATTTATCTGTCATTTTATTTTGCTGACATGGCCTACTTTTTCAAGCTTTATTCTTTCTTATAAGCTTGTTCAGCCAATTGTCATAGAGTTTGGTCAACTTTATTATATATTATCTATTATTGTTGTCTGTGAGATTCAGTGTGTTAATATCTGACCAACATTAGTACACTTGGTCTTACAAATGATTTATCTTCAGTGGATTGAGATATATAATTATCATAGTGATATAGAGATACAATTACCTGACTAATACAACTTATACGTACTCGAACTATGTTGGAGTCCTCTCGATACGTAGTTGGCATGTATATGTTCTCCTTAGTCCTACGTATTTTGTGACTGGGGCGTTACATGATAGTAGCGCATCGATTGCACAGGTCGAATGTATTATGTTTGGATTTGGGTAGAGTACCATAGAATTTGTCGGAACGTAATTTTGCTCCAAAATAAAATATAGCTTGGTTCGTAGTAACTGTCTCTCATTGATGATCTACAATTATTGAGCGTAGCTTCGGGGCAGCTGACCCTAGAAGACTTGACCTCAAAATCAAAGTGAATGTTGGAGACCCATAATATGACCCATTTGATGGCACATAAGGAATTGTGTCAAGGATGCATATAATGTGGTGCATGTTAAGGATAAGTCTAGGTGGTTGAATAATTGTTCCAAGATTTGAGGGAACAGCCTTCGGCTGAAAATGATATATTCGAACTTTGATACATTGTTGAATGAATGCTCGATTGAGTATGTTCATCGAGGACCAATATAAGTTGACAGAAGAAATTAGCAAAGCACATAGGCGATTATGGAAATCGTGTTATGTGCGAAAGCGAGGAATAAGGGAATGACGCTCGGATTGCATTATTATATTTGAAATTGAATAACGGTTAGACTTACGTGGGTTAAGCGTACGATCAAAGTTAGTGAGACGGATAAGTTGGGATTGGATTAGAAACTCTGATTGAGAATTTGGCTAGAAATTCCTACTCGATAAAGATCGAACATAAGACGCATCATAAGAAGACCTTTGTGTCAAGTAATTGTTGCCTTTGAGCATTGTCAACTCGAGTTAAACTTGTGTGTCGGAAGGATTATTGCCTTTGAGCATCGTCAATTTAAGTTACGTCGGGAGAATTTAAGCACAGTGTCTAGGTAAGTCACCTAGCAGGGGTGATTCCAGATGTTGATGCGTAGGCACTTCAACAAAATGACGATCGTATCAAAACAGTTATGAAGCGAGACTTCATAAATAGTTGGATGACGACTTGAGTTGCGCAAAGAGATGAATACATTTTGATGCGAAGGCACTGCAGATACTCATTTCGATTGGATGCACAATAGTTTGATGCAATGCATAGATTTGATGGTCAGTACAAAATATAGGAAATCGAAAATATGATTTTTAAATCGCGTCGCATGCCGTGACTTATGTTGGATGATATCACGTATGTATTGAATATGCATATGCGAAAGAGTTATGGGAACATACGCTAGGATCAAGTCCGACCGAGAGCACGAAATGGCAACTATTCAAGGATTGAAGTTATACATGTTAGCTTTGTTCCAATTTTGTACCACTAGGCTTAGCTGAAATACATATGTTTTTGGGATGCCAAAAATATATGTACGATCCAAACTAAGTTGCATGTTGAATTCAGATCGAGCTGCAAAGAAGGATTATGGTATGTAAATGAAAGCTTGCATGAATGTTTGAAACAAAACAACCATAATGGGACGAGATCGTGAAATAATCAAAAAAATGCGTGGATTGAGTGTTGGTTTCGGTTCGAGGACGAACCTTGTTTTAAGTAGTATTTTATGTAGTGCACCGGTTCGCACGGTACATTATGCTGAGTCGTTGACTCGAAGAGTTAAGTTGACCAGAAGAAATATCGATGCGAATCGATGTAAGTACCAAGTTGATAGAATAGATGTTAAGTTTGATTCAAACAAGTATTAATTTTAGTTATTTTCATGTGCAGACTAGGCTTTTATGCTGAATTTTCAGAGGTCGACATTTTTTTTTATTTGCAATAGAGTCGGTAGAAACCAAAGTATCACCTTGCAACGGGCTGAGGTATAAAAACGGTAGGCCGAATTAGTCGGGTATTTCAACAGAGCACGAAATGCCCGAATGACTAAGTCAGATGAGTTGAACGTGCAACGAAGTTAGGGAATCAAGCCACATCGGCTCGACGAAATGATAAGGCAAATCGACAAAAGGTGGTAAGATTCTGACCCTTCTTTTCTACTCTGTCATGCCTAATTAAATGTACCGTTGTATGCTAAGTTAACTGATTAAGTCCACGGGTATGGCTCGAATGAGAGAAATCGTATTGCGTGTCCAATACTAAGATAGAATATTGAGGCAAAACGTGCATTAAGTGCATGAATCGAAATAGAACATCGAATCGCTACATCGGCGAGTGTCGTAGTGCACGACTCATATAACATCGAATCACTACATTGACGAATGTCTCAGGACATGAGTCGTAGAACATCTATCAAAGCGTGCCTCCGTGGACGAATTAGAGGGCTATAACATTGAAAGACTATATCGAGGCGAGTGCCTTAGTGCACGAGCCGTAGAATATTGAATACACTATCGAGGCGTGCCTCAAGTGTATGAGTTAGAGGGAATGAACATAAGTCTTAGAACATCAAAAGGATCTTATCGAGGCGTGCATCAAAAGGACGAATCGCATAACAATGAACGTTAAGTCATAGAACATTGAAACACCGTATCGAGGCGTGCATCAAATGCGCGGGTTCGGAGAACATTGAATAACTTATGAAATATGGCTTCATATGAGAAGTCTGAAGTTGTGGCACAATGCCATGAAATTGTCATAACATTGAAAGGTAGGCTTCGTGAATAAGAAGTAAGTAGTTGTGGCACAATTTCCATGGAACTATTGAATGTGGCATGTTGCTTCGAAATATTCAGGACCTTCAGGTCGTTCATTTGATGACATTAAGTTGGGTCATTGTGCCAATGGAAACATAAGATTGAAGAATGGTAAAGTAAGATGTCGTAATTTCTGAGTTTCTGACTCATACTGTGCTTGTGTTGTATGAGTTAGATGTGTATTGCATGGTCAAATAAACATGGATATAGCCCATGCACGAGTTTGCTTTCCTCGAATGTGTATTCGATGGGGGCACTGGGACCGTTCGGCCTATGAGAAAATTATGGTGCCAAGGGAGTATGACATTGCGAGACCTTAAGTAAGGATTGCAACCTATGCCATTGAGATATAGCTATTCTAGCTCGGAATGCCTGTGACCTTCATATAGATAGAGGCCGGTAGGCTGAATGGTGCAGGTACACAGATCATGCACAAAGATCACCTATAACATGATAATAAAGAATAGTAGGTATTCACCTTACGTCAGCGCAACGGTGAGTGCCTCGATTTTGGTAAGATGTTGCGACGAAATGATATGCGATATATATATATATATATATATATATATATATATATATATATATATATATATATATATATATATTTGAGAAAGTCTTCTTTATTGAGCAAATGAGCACTAACTCAGGATTACAAAAGACTTCAAAAGAAATAGATCAGTGCCAGCCAACTGGAAGCTTCGGTGCGTGCTTGCATCTATGTACAGCTTTGAATGTCTGCCTCTGAACTTCTGCGAACAGCTTTGGCTCATGAAACTTGTAATTCTCATACCTCCATTTATTTCTATTTTTCTATAGAACCCAACATGTTGCTGCAACCACTATTTCTTTTATATGTATGCTTCTCTTCCGCTACCACTTCTTAAAATATGCAATCAATTGTTTTTGCTGCCCTCTGATCTGAAATGCGTTTTCAAGTGAGGCCCACGTGTGTTGTGCTAAATCCCCCTCTATAAATAAATGAGCTACAGTCTCCCTTGAACCGGTCGAACAACAATGACATTTAGAAGCTAATGTATAGCCCAATTGTTGCACATGATCATCAGTAGGTAACCTATTTTATAATATTCGCCAAAGCAACACTGACCACTTAACAGGAATACACGAGTTCCAAATATGAGTAAAGTGTGGGATCTTTCTATTTGGATTCGTAGAGCTTCTCCATGCAGATGAGATGGAGAACTTACCCGATCTATCCGCAGTCCATCTCCATACTCCTCCTTGTCCAGCTGCTGGAGCGATGAATCTATCTCCTAAGTCTCTGCCTAGGAAGAGTCTTTTCCAGATGTGAGAAGCGTTCGAGTTTGGCTGCACAGTTTCTAAGTTGCTGTATTTGCAGTATTTTGCTCGAAAAAACTTTGTCCACAATCCTTCCTGTGTTTTGAGTTTCCACCATAACTTAATTGAAAAGGAATTACAAACTTCCTGAATGCTATGAATACCCAAGCCTGCTTCCTCGAAAGGTCACGCCATAGATGCCCAACTACTCTAAATATGTTTCTGAAAACCTTCCTTCGCTCCCCAAAAGAAATGTTTAAACATCGATTCTATTTGTTTGATTACACTACTAGATGGAGAACATGCAGCTATCGTATATATTGGAATGGATGTAAGTACTGACTTAAGAAGAGTTAATTTACCTCCATAAGAAAGGATTCTCTAGTGCCATCCGTTGATCCTATTTCTTACTTTGAGAAGCAATTTATCAAACATGCCTTCGTTTCTTCTCCCTGGCATCATCGGACAGCCTAGGTAATCCATAAGAAATAATCCTATCGAGAACCTGGTCATACTACTCAATTCTTGCACTCTATCAAGTTGGACTGAAGGTGAGAAATATATCGCAGACTTGTTAGCATTAACTTGCTGCCCCGAAGTAGCCGCATATCTGGTCAGTACTCCATGTAAATGCTGAACTGAACGAATATCAACAGAAAAGAATAGTAGCACATCATCGGCATATGCCAGATGTGTTATTACGGGACATCTGCTAGGCGAGTAAAAGTGCTTAAACGGAGGTATGTGGATCAGAGCCTTCAAGTTGCGGGAGAGGGCCTCAGCAGCAATAATGAATAGGGCTGGAGAAATTGGATCCCTTGTGCACACTTCTAAAAGCTTGTAAGAAGCCAGACGACTCACCATTAATGATGGTCGAATACCATACATTATTAATGAGCCTAAAGATCATGTTAATCCATATCTCATTAAAACCAAATGCTCGCATCACCTTCCTCAAAAATTTCCAATCAAGACGATCATATACCTTCATCATGTCGAGTTTTATAGCTGTGTTGCCACCTCGATACTTTTTCTTCATCATACTTATCGTTTCCTGTACCAAAATGATGTTAGCCATAATTTCTCCGCCTATAACAAATCCACATTGCTCTTCCAAAATAATCTTCGGTAGTATGACAGCCAGCCGATTGTTATGTAGCTTAGATATGATTTTGTTTACTACTGTACACAAACTAATTGGCCTGTAGTCAGACATATGCTCGGGGTTGTTATTTTTAGGGATGAGGACCAAAGCCGTACTAGTAATAGCCTTTGGAAGAGAAAACCCATCCATAAATAGAGTTACGGCATCTACGAGAACAGTAGTAGTAATATCCCAACAATGGGTAAAGAAAAGAGTAGTATACCCGTCAGGTCCCCCAGCACTGTTGATGTCCAAACTTCGAACTGTAGCCTGATGTTCCTCAAGAGTAGGAGCAGCCGCAAGAGCTATATTGTCTTCTGCAGTAACCATTCGCGGGATAGGATCTAGTAAACCCTCGTCTTCAACTGTATCTTGACATAAATACTGCTTTTCATAGTAAGCATTAGCTATATTCTGAATATCTTGGAGATCAGTAGCATGCTGCCCATTCTCTCCTACTGTATGATGAATTTTCAGCTTTCGTTGCTTGCTATTAACACATTCATGAAAATAGGTCGTATTTCGATCTCCTTCGATATCCCACTTCAATCTAGCTTTCTGCTTCCAATATGACTCTTCGTAGAAAACTCTCTGCTTAAGGACTGCAGTTGCCTTTGCTATTTTTTCTTTGTTTAGCACTGTGTTATTCATCTCATATTCAATCTCAGCTGCCACAACGTTGTCCTCTGCACTTTTTATAGCTTGGAAAAACTTACCAAATGTGCTATGACTCCAGGCAGACAAAGCCTTCCTACATGCAGTCAAATGCAATGTACCACGCACTAAAGCATTAGTGTGAGAAACTGAACGCCAGGCATTCTCCACTACCGGTTTGAAATCCTCATGCTTTGTCCAAAAACCCAAAAAGCGAAATAGCTTCTTCCCTCCACTTGGTCGAGACTAAAATCTTACCAATAAAAGGGCATGATCCGATTCCATTCTGCTCAAGTGTTCCACCTTCGAGTGCGCAGCGTTGGCAGACCATTCTTTATCAATAAGCATTCGATGTAGACGAGAACCTTGACTGTCTTGGGAGTCCGACTTCATCCATGTAAAACAATTACCAATATATGGTAACTCTTGGAGCCCTGCACCCAATTGAAAGTTAAGAAAATCTTAAATGGATGCCGGGCTTGGAGGGAGGCCGCCTATTTTTTCTTCTTTACAAGTCACCGCGTTGAAATCTCCCCCTACCGCCCATAGAAAGGAGTACAATGACTGAAGATGTAATAGGCGGGCCCATAGCTCTCGTCCCCCTTCCTTTTTGTTAGGCTTTTTCTAAGGGCACCACAACATTTACTTGGGGCTATCCCAAAATTTTTTGAAAAAATTACAAGTTTGCCATCAAAATTTTTTACTTGGGGCACCACACCAATCAGTCCTAGGACTGCTAGCAGGTTTGCAGTCCTAACATATGTTAGGACTGCCACCCTGCTGGCAGTCCTAACATATGTTAAGACTGCCAGCGGGTTGACAGTCCTAACAAATGTTAGGACTGCAAACTTAGTGACAATCCTAGGACTGCCAGCATGTTGGCAGTCCTAACATAATGTTAGGACTGCCAACAAGTTGGCAGTCCTCGGAGGAGAAGAAGAAGAAGAAGGAGGGGGGAAGGGGAGCCGAGGCAGAGGAGGAGGCTGCCGAGGCGGAGGCGGCGCTGGGCTGCGCGGGGGAGGAAGGCGAGAGAGGGGAGGAGGACGACGGCGGCGGAATCGATACGGCCGGAGGAGACGCGGGAGATGGGCACGTGCTCGACGGCGGCCAGGCCGGAGAGGAACTCCTGCTCGACGGAGGGGTCTTCCAGGCAGTTGAGCGCCACCACCAGAGGGAGGCGGCCGCGACCATCGGAAGCGGACGCGGATCCGACGGGTTCCGATCCAAATTCGCTAACCGCTACCCCTCCGCTGGAGCAAGGAGGAGGAGGAGGAGGAGGAGGAGAAGGAGGAGAGAGGAGAGATGAGAGAGAAAAAAACCCTAATATTGGGTTGCCTCCAAGTAATTTTTGGGACGTCCCCAGTAAAAGTTCCTCAAACCTAGGACGCCCCCTAGTAAAATGACGCCCCCAGTAAATCTTGTGGTGCCCATAGAAGAAGCCTTTTGTTATGACCATGAACAATTGAGAACATAACTGTTCTAGGAAGCATGGAGCTTTTCCCTTGTACCATAACGACTTAGTCACAAGAATCTAATGTCGACATAGCAATTTCAAATTTTGACATAATCCATATGTTTTCCTTCTCGTTAGCCACAGAAGAATGAAACCCTAGTTTCAATTGAAAGGCAAGAAGCTGATCTCTAGCAACCTTTGGCTCAATTAAAGCAAGGAATTGAATTTTGTTCGAACGACATATGCTTTTAATACGTTTTGTCGTCATTTGTTGACCTACCCCCCTCACATTCCATATAAGTGAATTAATCATTAGAGGGGATGGGAGGAGGAGCTTTTGAGGCGAAAGCCGACCCTCGCGTGATTCTGTCAGTTGGGGGTGGGATCTTCTTCTTCCTCGTTTTTTTTTGTTGTATTTGGCTCTGCTTCGTTGGTAGAAGCTTCTGTTTTGTCTGCCTCTTCCGCTTCATCTGCCCAAGAACGGGGAACTACTGTACCACCTTCTATTTCACCTTTCTCGGTCTCAGCTTCCACTACGTCTACTTCAGCTGACGGAGAGTCTTCCTCTTGCTCAGTGTGTTCTGCGACAGCATCTTTAGCAGCTTCCTTAAGAAGGTTTCCTGGCTCCAAATTCTTTTCCTTATGGATGTCCTCATCTAGATGCTGGGCAGCAAGCCCATTCTCCAAATGGATCTCCACATCGACATGTGTGTCTTGGTCATTACCTGGTGGGTCTTGGGGATGAGGCACGTTTTCTATCAAGTTTTGATGGATGTCTCTGCTATTTACAGCCACCACTTCACATTGGAGGATGTGAGTTACATTAGGCTGTGCAGTAGTTCTATCTGGAGCTTGATCAACAACAATGGGTTCTTTCCCTTTCTCTTTATGCTTGACCTTACAGACGTCAATATTATGGCCTTGGTGTCGACAATGAGCAGAATAAAGGTGCAGACTCATACTCAATGGACTGCCAAAAGCTACGACCGCGGGACAGGTTTATTCTGACACGAGTTTGAAGGGGAGTAGCTGCATTAATTTCCACGAAGATTCTAACCAAACTTGGCCGAGAATAGATCCGTCGTCGCTTTGTCAATTTTAAGGGGGACGCCTATTGCAGAAATGATCGCAAATAAAGCTTCTTTGGCATAGATATGATGTGGGATGTTAGAGAGATTTATCCATACAGGGATCAATGGTGATTCCTGGGTGGGAGAGAAATCTGGACTCCAATAAAAAATTCACATTGGAGCCATAGCAATGTATCACGTTTCTTCTGAACGAAGGCGAAGGAAGTCAGATTCATTGGAAGATCTAATTAATATGTGTTTGGCATCAATCAGACCAACTTTAATAATACCTTCAAGATCAAATCTGGTGAAAGCCTTTCTGATGACTTCGAGCGGAGGCCGCATATGAGAAAACTTTCCAACTAGAGCATACTTTAATGGGGAGATGAAGACATCTTCTTCCTCCTCAAAATAATGAAACGACTCTCGGAGGGATGGTCGGTGTTGCCTCTTTGGCAGTATCAATCACAGCCTCCATGAAAAACATCAAGGCCATGAAACCCTAGAAAAAAAGAAGCCAAGCAGGGGGGGCTGCCGTCCGGTTGGATCCAGCAGTCCAGGAAGGACACCAACCCGACCAAAGGCCACGCCGGAGTCGGTGGGGATCTAGGAAGGTCTAGGGTTTCACGAGGAAGGAGGCCCTCGCGATCCTGATACGCAATATATATATATATATATATATATATATATATATATATATATATATATATATATATATATATATATATATATACTTACTTACCTACGCGAAGCAAATATAACATGTTCATATGAATACATGCTTTAATTCTTTCATTGCCATGTAATCAATCCTAAGGCAATAATAAAAATACCACCTAATAAGATGCCTGATTCACAAGATTACTTAATACTGGTTTAGTGAGTGGGTCTTATCAGTATGCGAGATGATTAGTACTGATCCACCACCAGATTGCTTGTAGGATGCAGGAAATGATTTGCTCTTGGCGGAGCTTCGCTTGGACGCGCTAATTTTGAGGATTATAAATTTCTTGATCTTGTTTTTAAGTTGCGTAAGGCTCTTTATAGACTCAAACAAGCTCCTCGTGCTTGGTATGATCGCCCAAGTTATTTTTTTAACTTAAAAATGGTTTTTCAAAAGGAAAGGTTGACACATTACTGTTTATCAAGTCACGTGATAACACTATTCTTTTAGTGCAAGTATACGTGGATTACATAATATTTGGGTCTACTGACAAATTACTATGTGAGGATTTTGCTAAGTGCTTGCAAAGTGAATTTGAAATGAGCATGATGAGAGAACTCACCTTCTTCCTAGGACTTCAAGTCAAGCAAAACACTCAAGGCACATTCATCAATCAAGCCAAGTACACAAGGGATCTGCTAAAATGCTTTGACATGAATAATACCAAACCTATTGGAACACCAATTGTACTGCCCTGCTCTGCACGGTGCATTACGCTCAGTCATTGACTCGAAGAGTTAAGTTGACCTGAAGAAGTATCGATGCGAAGATGCAAGTCCTAAGTTGCCGAAGAGATGATAAGTTCAATTCGAACAAGTATTAATTTTAGTTGGTTTCATGTGCAGGCTAGGCATTTATGCTGAATTTTCAGAGGTCGACATTTGCAACAGAGTCTGCAGAAACCAAAGTATCACCTCGCAACAGGCTGAGGCATGGGCACAGTAGGCCGAATCAGTCGGGTATTTCAATGGAGCACGAAATACTTGAATGGCTAAGTCAGATGAGTTAACTATGCAACGAAGTTAAGGAATCGATCCACATCTGTCACGACCAGCACCTAGTGTAGGGGCACGAGAAGTGGGTACGTTCAGCCTACGTCGCAGTGTCGGCGGTAGAACGCTGTCCTAGGTCACAACATCTAACACAATATAAATGTAACTACACAAGATATACTCTCCGAACGGAGGACAATATAGAAGGTACATCTCAATCACAATCTAAGGTAGAAATAGCATAATATGATAGATATGAAATCTCCAAAAGAAGTACAAACAGAAGAGAAATAAGTCTAAGTGTCTATACGACACAGCAACAATAATATCCAAAAATAATACATCTCAGAAATATCAAAATAAGACAAGACAACAAGAAATAAGATAACTGTCTAGCTAACTAGCCTAGACTAAAGGGATGGTGTCATCAACTGCTGTAGGGTCCTCCTGTGGAATCAGCTCACAGGTATAACTACCAAAATACAGTAAATTAGCGACGGCACATTAGCGACGGACAATTTTCGTCCGCATTAGAGACGGATTTGCGGCAAATAACCGACGGCGTACAGACGACAAGCCGATAAAATTTTTATTTTAAGGGGAAGAAAAGGTCGCTCATCCGTCGCTAGGGCGTCGGAGATATAGCGACGGATAAGTAACCGTCGCTATGCAGTCGATTATTTGGCAGAAATTATTGAGAGAAATGGCGCGACAATTCTTCGACTAGATAGCGACGGATGTTCCGTCGGTAAGTATCAAAAAGAGCGACGGTCTAGCGACGGATATAATCCGTCGCTAGTCCGTCGCTAAATAAAGGGCCCAAACTTAAATTAAAACGACGGGGAGAACTTTTCATTCCCCCCAAATTTCATTCTCTCTTCTCTCTCTCTCTCTCCCGCGGCGGTCGGCGACCTCACTCTCCTCTCTCTCTCTCTCCCGCGGCGGTGATCGGCGACCTCTCATCTCTCTCTCCCAAAGGTAATCTCTCTCTCTCTCTCTCGGTGTTCGTGGGTGTCGTGGGCTGCCGGGGGCGTCGTGGGCTGCGGGGGCGGTGGAGACTGCGGGGGTGGCACGTGCGGGGCAGCGCAGGGCTGCGGCGGACGGCGGGGGGCAGCGCGCTCCGGGGCAGCAGGTGCGGCGGGGCTGGCTCGCGTGGGGCAGCGCGGGGCTGGGGGCGGCGGGGTGTGGGAGGTGCGACGGGGGGTGGGAGGGGTGCTGGCGCGCGTGGGGCTGCGGGGGGCGGCGGGGTACAGTACGCTCCGGGGCAGCGGGAGGCGGCAGGGATGGCGTGCGCGGGGCAGTGCGGGGTACAAATACAATGAGTAGTATCGACGATATGACAAACCCTATTTTAAGAAATAGGATACGGCGATATCGGTAGAATCGGCAGTTTCGGATCGGAGTATCGAATTTTTTGGTATTGGGAAACAAATAATTATCGGTAGTATCGGATTCTTTTACATGCTTTTACAACCTTATTATGCTTTCAACCTAGGTTCACAATATCGGTAACCCAATACCTTACCCTAATAAGGTAAACCAATATATTCTAATATACTACTTGGTATCTCAAGTTACCAAGTATCTTAACTCTAATATATGAATATCTAACTTAATCTCTAAAACTAAGATACTATACATATCCAATATATATCTATCTAAACTCTAAGCTATCATATCAAACACATACTCTAATACACTACCATCTAACATATAAGCTATCTAACTTATATCTACTAACCTCATTCTAGACACTAACTTATTACTAACCATCTAACCGACTATCTTATACTTCTAGCATCCTTATCCCAATATATTAACTAGTAGTAGGATACCAACATATATTTTCTAAATAACTCTAACATATGTCATATCTAACTAACAAAGACCCCCATTGTCGGCATCGGTCAATATTTGGTATCGGTCGGTATCGGATCGAAACATGCCAAACCGTATCGGTATCGACCGTATCGGATCGGTATCGGCCGATACTTTAAAGAAAATACAATATGACAAACCCTAGTTTAAGAAATAGGATAAGAAAGTCTATTGCTTTATATATATATATATATATATATATATATATATATATATCAAGGTTCAAAGTATCGGTATCGGAATCGGTATCGGACTTTTCCTATGAGTATTAGTATCGGCGATATCGGTAGTATCGGACTATCGGTATCGGTATCGAACTATCGGACTATCGGTATCGAACTATCGGTATCGGTATCGGACTATCGGTATCGGTATCGAACTATCGGTATCGGTATCGAACTATCGGTATCGGTATTCGTATGTACTTAGTATCGATCGAAGCAGATTAGTATCGGTATATCGGTTTGGTATAGGTCGTATCGGATGGTATTGACCTTAGCGAATTGGTATCGTCCTATCCGATATGTATCGGCCGTATAGCTAGGATTCGTACCGGATCGATAAGGCCGGTACGAATCCTAGCTATACGGCCGATACATATCGGATAGGACGATACCAATTCGCTAAGGTCAATACCAATTTGATACGGCCTATACCAAACCTATAGACCGATACTAGTCTGATGCAGTCGATACTAAGTACATCCGGCCTATATACTAGCGGATCCACCAGTTACATGATTATATACTAATTCTGTTTAGTTTGTCTTACGATACAGATTTTTACATCCAATCTGTGATGGATCGTTATTTCGTTGATCGTACATGGATGTACAAACGACAACACGAGAGCAGAATAGGTGTGAGTGACGATTTTCAGGCAGGCATGGAAGTGTTTCTTAAGTATGCCATGAGCAAAGCTCAGTATATGGACGGTAACAAAATCAAGTGTCCATGTCGTAATTGTCGCAATAGACGTTACAAAAAAGTGGTGAGTGTAAGAGATCATTTGACCCGTAAGGGTTTCGTACGTGATTACGGCCTTTGGTCATCGCAAGGTGAACAATATACGGAAAGACAGGTTGCGAATGTTGCTACTTATGCTTTTGATAATAATGCTGCAACGGATTTTGTCGTCGAAGACGATGAATGCTCTGTTAATTATGGAGACCTGCAGAACCTTGCACGAGATATGGTGTACGACGCGGCAGGGCCTAATATTGATCCGGAGGATCCTAATCCCGAGGCGAAGGAGTTCTATGATATATTTCAGGATGCTGAAACTTCTTTATATCCTGGTTGTGAGCCACATTCTGTACTGTCAGTGACAATGCGGTTGTTGAACATAAAATCCAATTTTAACTTGCCATAAACTTGCTATGATCGGATTATACAACTAATCAAGGAGGTGTTACCGAAGGAATCAAAAGAGCTTCCAAAAAACTTCTACAAGTCGAAGATGATGGTCCGACAACTGGGACTGGGGTACGAGAAGATAGATTGTTGTCGCAACGGCTGCATGTTGTACTACAAGGAGAACGAGGATATAGAAAGTTACAGCTTTTGTAATGCGGATCGTTACAAGTCAGTCAGGGGAAAAGGAAAGTCAACTAGAAAATAACGTCCTTACAAGTATATGTATTACTTGTCGATCACGAAGAGCTTACAGAGGATGTATATGTCTCAGAATACAGCAGAACACATGACGTGGCACAACGAAGATCGCACAAAGGACGATGGAGAATTGTCACATCCTTCGGATGGAGAGGCGTGGAAATATTTTGATTTGCGTCATCCAGATTTTGCTACAGAGCCTAGAAATGTAGTCTGGGGCTATGTTCTGATGGCTTCGCCCCTTTCGGGCAGTCGGGATCTCAATACTCCTGCTGGCCGGTCATTCTGACCCCTTACAATCTGCCACCATGGATGTGTATGAAGACTCCTTATATGTTCTTGACAGCTATCATACCGGGTCCCAAAAATTCGATAAAAAATATCGATATATATTTACAGACGTTGGTGGATGAGCTGAAACAGCTGTGGGAGATCGGCGTCGCGACCTATGATATTTCCAAGAAACAGAACTTTCAGATGAGAGCTTCACTGATGTAGACAATCAATAATTTTCCCGCATACGGTATGCTGTCGGGATGGAGTACTCACGGCACCATGTCTTGTCCGATATGCATGGGAAATAGTAAGGCGTTCCGCCTTAAGCATGGAGGAAAAACTTCTTTCTTTGATTGTCATCGTCAATTTCTGCCCGCGAGTCATCCTTGGAGAAAGAACAAGGACGCGTTCAGAGCTGGAAAATAAGAATTTTCTCATCCGCCTGCCAGATTGTCGGGATACGATATTTAGGAAGATGTAAAGGACTTGCCCACTGTAATGGAAGATCCATCGAACAATCGTGTCGATGGGTTCGGACAAAGCCATAACTGGACCAAACGGATTATTTTCTGGAACTTGCCTTATTGGAAAGATAATCTTATAAAGCGTAATCTTGATGTTATTCATATCGAAAAGAATGTGTTCGATAATGTCTTCAATACCGTCATGGATATTAAAGGAAAGACGAAGGACAATCCTAAAGCAAGACAAGACATTACCGAGATTTGCAAGCGTCCTTATCTGAACTCGATACAAAGGGGAGCTGCTGGACAATTAAGTAAGTCGATAGCATAATACACATTGAGCAAGGAAGATAGATTAATAATCTGCAAGTGGGTATCTACTTTAAGATTTTTTGACGGCTATGTGTCGAATTGGTCTAGATGCGTTGATCTCAATGAACGCAAGCTAACGGAAATAAAGAGTCATGACTGCCACGTGTTTATGGAAAGACTACTGTCCATTACTTTGAAAGAGTTGTTGCCTTCTGCTGTATGGGTTTCGTTGGCCGAACTATCTATATTATTTAGGGATATTTGTTCAACTAAGTTGACTGTGCAACACATGGTTGAACTTGAGGAGAAGATTATCTTAACAATTTGCAAGTTGGAGAAAATATTTCCTCCTGGCTTCTTCGACAACATGGAGCATCTACCGATTCATCTTGCATACGAAGCCCGTGTCGGTGCATCTGTTCATTATCGATGGATGTACCCATTTGAAAGGTACATAAAAATTGATATAATTTAAGTTGAATTTCAGTGGGTTTTAAAATTCATTCTTAATTCTCAAGATAATTTGACTCTCTAGATACCTACACCATCTAAAGAAGAAAGTTGGCAACAAGGCTCATATAGAGGCTTCGATATGCGAAGCCTATCTTATCGAAGAGGTGTCAAACTTCTGCTCCATTTATTTCGATACTCATGTTAAGACAAATCAAAATAGACCACAAAGGAATGACGAGGACGTTGAGGATGGAGGTATATTCAATGTAAGGGACAAGCCTGTTGGGGCTAGTAAAAGACGGTGGTTGACAGACGACGAGTATGATGCCGCTCACCGATATGTCTTGTTAAACTGTGATATACAAGAAGTGAGAGATTTGGAGAAGTAAGCAGTACACTTGCACTCGTTATAATCTCTAATTTGATGAAGTAAGTGACTACACTTATATATTCTTATTTTCTTTAATAGTGTATTTAGAGATGAAGTCAAAATGAGGACACCCGATATTACCGATGAGGGACTTCAAAGAGATGTTGATTGTACATTTCCGTCATGGTTTCGCAAATACGTAAGTAACTGAGATTATAATTGAGATTATAAATATATAATCTAAAACATTTAAATTATAAATATTTGTTTACAGGTTTTATTGCTTGAAACAACACTCACTCATAAGAGTGTTCGTTATCTGGCATTGGGACCGAAGGAGCAAATAAAGACTTGGCTAGGCTATGTCGTTAATGGCTTCAGTTTTAAGTCAACTCTGAATGCTATAAATGTCGAATTTATCAATAACGGCATCAGTACCAAGGATTCCGGTGTTTGCATAAGAGGCACCATCGAAAAGTCCCAATACTTGGGACAACACTCGGATACAATGGATGTTGAAGATATTGTTGAGAAAAATAGAGGGAAGGAAGAGGTTGATACTCAAGACTTAGCTGTCAACCAGGGGAGAAAGAGGCATCTTGTCCCAAATATTGAGGCAGAAGAAGAAGAAGAAGACGAAGAAGAAGAGAAGAAGAAGACGAATTTGATGGGGATGAGGATACAGATGAAATCGACGATGAAGATAAGGATGAGGATGAGGATGAGGAGGAGGATGATGATGAAGACGAGGCCGAGGATAAAAACGAAGACGATGATTAGGTTAAATATTGTTGTATATTAAAAATACTTCCAATTACGTGAATTAAGTTTGACCTCATAAAAGTTATTACGTGAATTCATGTTTTTTCATTCGATTATTTACTTATTGCAGATGGCACTCCTAGTCTTTTTCGTCGCGGCGGCACTCGTCTCCCGACTGGTGGTATGTATATTTTAGTTTAAAATTTTATATTCATTTATACTTTTATATTGTTAATTATGTTTATGTGTTCTATTTATAGGTCATGATGGCTGGCCGTGGTGGTGGTGGTGGTGGTGGTGGTCGTGGTGGTGCTGGTGGTCGTGGTTGCATTCAATTTTCCCGGGATGTGACCCCATCCAGCGACCCCGACCCGGAGAGTACCCCGGGCACAGACGCATCCCGCCGTTGATCGACCACTTCATCGAGGCATGAGTCCGGATCTGCTAACGGATCCGTTCGGCTATTGGACCCACCAGCAGCGGATCCACCAGTGAATCCCCCAGTTACTGCATAGTGGGCCCCGGAGTACCCCTATACTCGGTTCTATCCGGTTACTGGGGAGTACATGCACGGACCCGCGGATCCTCCGACGGCACCAGAGAGGCCGAAAGGCAATTTTCGACAAGAGCTATGGCCCGCAAGGACCTCGTAAGTAAATTTAAGATAATTTATTAAATTTCTTTCATTTATTCAAGTTAATAATCCAGTCGTTTCTTCTTTGTAGGTTTTTTTTCGTTTAATGTTGCCAGGGCTCTTGGAGAAATTATCAGGGCTAACTTCCATGGTCCCTGTCACGCCCCGATCCCGCAGAGTCCTTTTCGTCCTCGCTTCGGGCTCTTTGGGACCGTTCGTCCTCGCTAAGGCGTGATGCCATGCAAGCCTAAGTTGCGCTTGCACAAGGCCAAGACCTGAAGCAAGACAAGATAGACAAGGTTGACAATACGTAGCGGAACATATCACAGATAATTGAAGCAGCAGCGGACATATTTCAGAATACATGTATTGAACACAATTGTAACAAGAAACAATTCTCTTTATTGATTTCATTTGAACAGATTACAAGCTCTCGATTCTCTCTGATATAATATTACATTCTCTCAGAACATTACAGATTACAATGATCCCGTTTCCATACATTACATCCCTTTATATACAAAACCAACTCTTGCAACAGATGTCGTCTCTTGGCATCTCTTCTGGTTTCTGGCTCCTGAGGAGGAGGCTCGGGCTATCACTTCGGACTATCATTTTCGATGCATAGTACACCTGCATGCAGACTGATGGTGGGTCAGTATATCAGCATACTGGTGAGTTGTGAACAAAGGGCTACATTCTTCTGAAACGATCACTGTTCATTTAGTGAGAAAATATTTCTTGTGATGTGATCTTGCTAGTTTTACCTAGATTCATTCTATGCATATAGAGTCAGTTTACATTCTTTTGAAAACATCTTTGAAAAGCCAACATAACATTTCCATCTTAGCCGCTGTGCCTCCCATGGGTTCAGCTCGTCGCTAACCGCTGTGACTCGTATCGGTTCAGCTCGTCGCTAGCCACTGTGACTCTCTTGGGTTCAGCTCGTCGCTAACCGCTGTGACTCGCATGGGTTCAGCTCGTCGCTAGCCGCTGTGACTCTCTAGGGTTCAGCTCGTCACTAAGTGGATACCCCAATGCACATGCAATATCAAATGAAACCATCATGCATCAATCGAGCAAGTCATAAACAATTACATCTTCTTTTCAAGCAGGAAACCATTCTCTTTCTTAGCAAACAATGTGCGGATTCTCTTATTAGCATACTCAAAGTCTAGCATCTTGTTATTAGCAACAACATTCATTCAGAAGCTCAGATTCTTATTAGGCGCAAGCGAATCATAAAATGAGACTTTGTCCACTCACCCAGATCAATCGTCTTCTGTTGTAGAGCCAGCAATCCGATCTTTCTGTCTATCTAGTGCCTTCGCGGAGCGGGGCACTACAGTCCCTACCTCAACTTTTAGTCGGTGCCTCCAAACTTGAAGTACGCCTGGCTCGACGAGTTGAGGGTATATATCTATATCTTCTGGTTAATTATTAGTTACTCTTTAATTAACCATTTTTTAAATTACGTAATAATTGAATTTCTATGTTAGACGACGTACTGGTGGCCTCCACATCGCGAGGACGCGATCCACATGACCTACAGAAGTGCTGCCTCGAAGAAGATACGGGATATGATTCATGACCTAAAAATGGGGCATACGAGACCGAATTGGATCCGGCAGGAGTATTATGAGGACCTCTTAGGTATGATAAATACTCCTGCATACAAGAAAAAATTGGAGAAGGCAAAGGCGAACCGACGGGCCGCGGGGCTTCATACGGGGGATCAAGGCCCCACGCAGCGACGCTTGCAAATCTGGTGAGATACCGTAAATTTATTTCATTATCGAATTAGGTATTATTAATATACGGAGTTAATTAAGTTCTATGGAAATTTCGTATGCAGGCCCAACGGGCGGGGGAAGGAGGAAAGGGCGCCAGAATCGGTCACCATGCACGACGTGTTCCAGCATACGCACAAAAGACGGAAGGATGGGAGCTTCGTCGACGAGAGGGCCAAGGAGACTGATGTAAGAACTTATGTTTATGAGATTTACGTTAGAATTAAAAGTATTCGGACTATAACTTAGGTAAACTTAGGATTCATACTTAACTTAGTGAAACATAGGATTTAGATTATATCTTAGATAAATCTTATAATATAAACACATTCATTTGATAGACTGCGTATCGTGAGGCCCTTAGTCGGGCTCAGTTAACTGACACTAAGGATGTCGGTGAAACGACGCCCGCCCGGACGCCCTCTTCTTTGGCCACTCGCAACGACTTGTTCGTAGATACCGTCGACGGCTTTAAAAAGGGCTCTTGTACGGAGTCGGCTCCCTAGGGCCGTTGCACATGGCAACGCAGAGATTTCTACCGACACCACCTCCTTCCGCGGCCCCGGTAGACGATGATGTTAGGTCGCAGCTTACGCAGCTGCATGAGGCGGTGTCGTCCTTACGGAAGCAATTTGCTACGTACTTTTCGCCTCCGTCTGCTGCTGGTGTCGGTCCGTCTTCTACTGGTGCCGGTCCGTCTACTGCTGGTGTCGGTCCTTCTTCTGTGGGTCATCTTTCTTTTAACCCTGCTGCCCCTCTGGTACTGCCTCCGACTGTGACGGCACTCCTGGATCTCATGTCGCTAGAGCAGCTATGCCGACTTCCAAGCAGTGTCTACGATGACTTGCCACCGTACCTAGTGGAGAAGTATATTCGTCGGTCGCAGCAGGGATTACCACCACCGGACAATCGAACTCCTCCTTAAACTATTGTAATTAAGAAAATTTGGAATATTTATGGGAATTTTGGATTATTTGTGCTATGATCGGATTATAACGACGGGTATTAGGTTACTCTTCAGGATAATTGATGTCTATTTTATATTAATTTGGTTTGGTCTATGTGATTCTTGGATAATTGGTGTGCATTAAATTCGTATGTGCATATTTGATCTATGTGATTCTTGGATAATTGGTGTGCATTGTATATTTGGTCTATGTGATTGTTGGATAATTGGTGTGCATTGTATATTGGTTTGGTTTATGTATATTTTTGTGAACAGGGAAAGTGCTGCAATTTTTTTCAAAAAAATCTCAGTTAACGACGGACTAGTGACCGGTTAGCGACGAATATTTCCAGTTACCAACTAATTTTCGACGGAAATTCCGTCGCTAACTGGAGATTTGAAACTGTTTCCAGGTAGCGACGGGTGGTCGACAGAATATCCGTCGGCAAGGTTCTGGTGGTATATAATTCGACGGAAATAGCGACGAAAAATCCGTCGCCCAAGCGACGGATAATCAGCCACTAATCAGTCGCTCTCTCGACGGCGTAGCGACGGAAAATATGTCGACAAGGTTCCGGAAATGCTTGACATTTCCAGAACCATGGCGACGGATAATCAGCCACTAATCAGTCGCTCTGTCGACGGTTGTTTTTGTTTTTTTGTTTGTTTTTGTTTTTGTTTTTTTTTTGTAGCGACGGAATTAGCGACGATTTATCCGTCGCCAAGGTTCTGGAAATGTAAAGCATTTCTAGAACATGGTCGACGGATAATCCGTTAGTATTCCGTCGCTAATCCGTCCTTTGTTAGCGACGGCGATCGACGGAATTAGCGACGGAACGATACCCTCTGATACACTGTTACGACGGTTTACCGACGGAATATCCGTCGCTAGCGTCTACACAGTTAAGTATTTAATACTTGAAATGGACGAAAGCCCGTCAAAAAGTTGTCGCTAATGCATCGTATTGTGAAGACGAAAAGCCATCGCTATTTCGTCGCTCTTCGACTACTTAGCGACGGATCATTATTAGCGATGAGCTGATTGCCGCCGGATTATTTTGACCAAGATCCATCAATTATCGGTCGCTAATACTGATTGCCGACGGATGGACGACGAATGTGGCCGTCGCTAAATGGACATATTTTGGTAGTGTATCATCTATGTGGGCTCCGCAGTATGCGGTACAAAGTCCTTATCGTCCTCTGTAATATTTTCAACAGGTCCAGTCAGGACAGGAACGAGCACAATATATCTCACGCAGTTCATATCATGACAGAAAATATAAAGCATGCAAAAGAGTAAGATACATGAATTGTAAGAAGATATACATGAAAATAAGAGAGATATTTGTAAACTGGAATATATATATGATAAGTAAGAACTATAAGTGACTAATGATTTAGAGGACAATACGGTTATGTAAACAATATTGGGTTACACATGAATGAGCTACAAAATTTCACATGAATACTACTGGGATAATGATCCACATAACCACTTCTACTCCCCATGCCCAATCAATACACAAGGATCCATTCAAGTTATGTTACATACATGATTTCACGTGGGCTCAAAATGTGTGCACATGAATAATATACATGATGGGCTAGTGAACATGAGAATACATGAATCACATGAGTGTACATGAATAGTAAAGCATAGGAATACATGATGTACGTAAAAAGTACATGACAGGACATATCCGATGCTCCCGAGGGGGATAACATCTCATGAAAAGATCCATATAGTACCAATCCATGATAACATCATGACCGAATCAAGTAAAGTGATATAGAGCAAGAATATAAGTCCTAGCAAGTATAAAACGATCAGAGAAT